>SZWC01000835.1:111937-132983 GCA_023375785.1 Penium margaritaceum
CCCCCCCCCCCCCCCCCCCCACATACCGACGCGACGACGGCTTGCGACGGGCGAATTTGTCGCCCATCTAAAATCGACAATACCGGATCTGAAACCAGACCGGTTTTTTTCAACATACATGGGGAAAATAATGGACCGCTCTCAAACAACCGTGGGCATAATATTGGACCACTCTCAACAAAAAAATGTTATGTTGTGAATTTAGACGGGAGTAGGGTATTCCACAGCAATGTGTTTTGTGCGGGCATGGAACACACCATCGTTTGCGGCAATGTCAGTTACGCTGCGGTTGTCACAATGCAGAACGATGCACTCCACCAACTGACGCAACTCACGGAACAAGCGACGCAACCACACACTGTGACAGGCACCAGCTCCAAGGGCACCATACCCAGCCTCCGCAGTGCTATGTGCCACGCACCCTTGCTTTCCACTCTTCCAAGACACAGTTGTGTACCCAAGAAGGAACACATAGCCCGTTCGGCTATTTCCGTCAGCGCTCCACGCGTAGTCACTATCGGTGAACCCTGACACAACCATCGATGGGTGAGTATGGAACAAAAGCCCAAGACTTGGTGTGTGCAGCACATAGCGCATGACACGCACTGCTGCCTCAAGGTGGCGAGCACGGGGTGCTTGCAAAAACGGCGCGAGCAAGTTCACGGCAAAGGCAATGTCAGGTCGCGTGGTGGTGACTAGATAGTTGAGCGACCCCATGAGATGCAAAAATCCAGTCGACTCGACCGGCTCCTCCAGGTCCACTGAGTCGACTGGTTTTAGGATTTTCTGCCCATCAGGCGTCATGGGGGTGGAGGCTGATGGTGTGGACGCCAAGAGATCAGCAAAGCGCTCCCCCAAGGTTTGTATGTATCTACCTTGGTGGATGTGCAGAAGTCTATGCTCACGATCGCGGGTGATTTCCATGCCCAAAAAAACCTGAACCTCACCAAGGTCTTTCATCTTGTATGTGGCCTGCAACAGATCTTTGATCTTCTGCAATTCTCGCAGATCTGCCGACACAATCAAAAGATCATCAACATACACCAGCATAGCAGAAAAAGGGCTTTGACCCAGCACTCAGGAAGAGCGAGGGATCAGCATCGCTCCTCCTGTATCCCCCACACTCTAATGTTGAGCGAATCTCGCTGTTCCAGCATCTCGATGATTGCTTCAGGCTGTACAACGCCTTACGAAGACATGTACCATCTTCAAAGCCGGGCGGCTGGACCATGTAAATCTCTTCATCCAGCCGACCATATAGGAACGCATTGTTCACATCCATCTGATGGACCTCCCAGTTATGTTGCGCAGCGAGCCCTAGGAGAGCTCGTGCAGTATCCATCTGGCCGACTGGTGCAAACGTGGCATCGAAGTCTACTCCCTTGACTTGTGAATAACCTTCTGCAACCAGACGAGCCTTGTAGCGTTCAGTGGACCCATTTGGCTTCTTCTTCACGCGATAGACCCATCCGGCTTTGACAGCCTTTCGTTCGGGAGGAAGATTGACCACCTCGAAAACTCTGTGCTCAATCAAAGCATCCATCTCCTCCTTTGTGGCAATCTCCCACCTCCCAGAGTCAGGCCGTGAGCGGGCCTAGCTTAAAGAGGTGGGGTCCAGTAGACCCTCCTCAGACGTGCGCAAAGTACACACTCCCGCGTTAGGTGCAATATCGCCGAACGCCCACAGATTTGCTGCATTATAAGCACAAAGATGCTCACGTTGCAGCTGCCCATATCCTGACTAAGTGTCTGGTGAGACCGCACTGTCAGGTTCAGACCGAACAACCAAACCCAGAACCTTCGTGCCTGGATCTCCACTCACCACCTAGCAGACAGGCGTTGTGCGCCTTGGCCGGCGTGGACTCATGATAGGGCGTTGCACTGTGGGTGGTCGCGGACGAAGACGACCACCCCCCTCACGAGATTATGCATGAGGTTGTGCCGATGACTCAGATGCAGAGACGGCCGGTGACAGCACAATCACTTGGTCACGAGGGCTTGTAGGCTGCACTGAGGGAGCAACAGCTGGGCACACCGGTGGAGAGGGAGGGGGTGAGGCAGAGGATGCAACGAGAGGCGAACCAGCAGAAAAAACAGCCGGGTCTACAGCCAACTCTGGAGGGACAGAGGTAGGGGGACGCAGTAGACGATGGAGGAGAACCATCAGTGGGGAGCACAGGACGAACAGAAAGGACTGAGGACAGAGACGGCACAGGAGACGACACAACAAGAGGGGGCGCACTAGGTGGGGACACAGGGGGTGCACCTGCCACAGGAGACGAATGAAGTACAGGGGGTGCCATAGAGGCAGGGTGGTCAGACGTGCCTGCCCCGACTGGAGTACCCACACGGGAACCCTCCCCCACACGTTGGGCGCGAGGGCACGAAGCCGAGTGAGGGTTGGAGGATTGAATCCGACGCAGATCATGCTGCGTGTAGGACTCAAGAAATACGGTATCACAAGACTCGACAATACGGTGACGATCGGGGTCCCAGAAACGCTAGGCCTTCGACTGGGGAGCGATCCCCAAAAATAGACACAAGCGACCGCGGGGAGAGATTTTGCTCCCTTGTTTTGCGTCAGGGACCCAAACACAAGCGAGACAATCCCAAACACGTGCCAACCGAAGGTAGGCACGTCGGCCAAACCAGCGCTCATACGGAGTCACATGACGGGGAAGGGGGCCATGAGGCACGCGGTTCAAGACCCAAGTCATGTAGGCCATGTCCTCGAAGGCAAAAGCCTTGGACAGACCAGACTCAACACGCATAGACTACACAGCATCCATCATCGTGCGGTTCCACCATTCAGACACGCCATTCTATTGCGGCATGTAGGGAGCGGAGAGATTATGTGTCACACCTTGCTCCGCAAGATACTGAGCAACAGGACCCATGAATTCTCCCCTGCGATCTGACCGAAAGCGAGACAAGCATTGATTGGTTTGGCATTCAGCTTGAACCAACCAACGACGGAGGGCAAGAACCGTATTGCTTTTGCGACACAAACAAAACACCCACCGATAATGAGAGAAATCATCAGTGAGAGTAAGAATATAAAGTCCGCGCTCAGCCTGGGACTCAGTGGGCAAGGGCCCAATGAGGTTAGAATGCACGAGCTCCAGAGGTCTGGAAGTCGTGGTGGAGGAAGAGGGATACGTGGCACGATGCATTTTCCCTTGGAGACAGGGGAGACAGTCACTGGCAGCTAGCGGTTCAAAAGTGGCCGGGTCAAGGCCAAGAGCGGGCTTAACACGCACAAGGGACTCAACACTGGCAGAGTGTACATGACAAGGAAGACGGTGCAGCAACCGTTGATGTGCAGTAGACAAGGTGCCAATGACATAGACACAAGTAGACTTTGACAACGAAGCAACAACACGACGTGGAATGTGATAGAGAGTGCCGACAAAAACGCCACAAAGCATGACACTACCGGTGGAGCGAATACTGACGGTGGTGATACCAGCTGCATGCGTGACTGTGAGGCCAAGGCGGTTGCACGTGGGGACAGACAGCAGACTGAGCTCGAGGTCAGGAACATACAGCATGTCAGGGAAGTACACAGGACCAGCAGGACCATCGAACCGAATGGTCCCAACACCATCCACACGCAACTGCTGACCGGACGCTGTACGCACATGACAAACTGAATTGACGGGACCAAGTACAACAAACTCACCACGGTGACAGCACATATGATGGGTGGCACCTGAGTCGATGACCCAGCTGCCATCCGATCCGGCTCCACTAGTGAAACAAAACAGAACGCAAAGGATTCAGGAGAGGATAGTGGTGGCTCAGCTGGGTCAGGGCATGCACGATCAGTAACTGACTCAATCCACGACGGCACATCACAGAGAACACGGTCATCCACAGACTGTGTCACACCATCGTCACCACACATCCCACACAACATGTATGCAGTGCAAACGGTGAGCCCCCTGGCAGTGTGCATGCAACTCGACCTCCCTGAGTGGTAGAATCCATGTCACTGCGGAAGGAGGATGCGAGGGCCCGCTCTAGCTCTGCAATGCGCTCATCGAGAAGCTCTCTCCCAGGGTTGGAAGCAGCATCCGCATTCGCCCGGGCGGCTGCTGCTCGTCAAACCACCTTGCGTTCCACCGCCACGACTGACACGGGCACGCCAGGTGTCGTGTATCACTCACCCAATCTTGGCAAAGTCGTGTTCACGAGGGCACGCCTGCCACTTGTGGTCGTCGCTGCAGTTGTAGCAACGAAGAACTCCGCCGGTTGCTCCCGAGGACCCTTGGGCCCCCTTACCCCCTGGATTTTTTTCCCCCTTCTTTCCCTTACCCAAGACCACCGCCGCGCTCGTATCCGATGGAGGGGAGGTGGAGGAGGTGGTCAGTGGCGAGGGAGGATGCAAGGAGGAGATGGAAGACGATGAAGCCAATGGAGGGACAGAAGTAGCTGCAACTCGGCTCATGGACGGAAGGTACCGCCCTGCCACCCGCACATGATAGTCTCGCGTCCAAGGATCGAGGGTGCCAGTCTCCCCCATCTGCATGAGCTCTGCAGGCTCGAAGTACTGGAAATTTCCTAGTACTTCTCATGGGCTCCCAGCATAATCGTAGCCAGAGCTGAATATTGGGGAGGCATTTGCGTGCCCAAGCGAGTGTAGGCACGCAACTAGGCGCCAGTATGCGTCAGCAACCTCGGTATCACCCTGGCGAAGGGAAGTGAACTCGCGGATGCGTTCATTGAGATCAGCCTGACCAACCCTCTGATGGGTAGTCAAAACAAGCTGCCAAGCTCCGAGGTGGTCCGCACCCAGCCTGGTCAGGTCTGCCACATAAGGCTTGACATCCAAAATGGAGTCGTCTGGGAAGGCAAGAACTAGGGCATGGACCGCTCGAGCTGCAGCAGCAGACTGTGCTGCATTTGTGGCATCATAATCAGTCATGTAGTAGGGGAGCAGTCCCTCACCGATGGCCCAGGTGTGGAACTGGAACTCCCACACCTCAAATCCGAGGCTGTCCGAGTACCGAGGAGGTTGAGACTCAAAATCCTTAGCAAGATGTCCTGTCGGCATAACCAAGCCGGACAGGGGTGTGCCACCTGAGCAAGGCTACTGGCACACAGGGGGTGCATAACGCTGCAGCAAGGACACTGGCGACACAAAAGAGTGCACTGGAACTGACCGCATCAGACTTTGAGCATACTGATGCTGCTACTGCTGCTGTAGCAAGGTGGCTGACACCTGCCATGACGGCTGCTGCTACTGTCGTGACTGTTGCCGCTGGTGCTGCTGCTGCTGCTGCTGCTGCTGCACTACGGCACTGCCAGATGCGGATCTTGAGCTACCTGCAGTCTGCCCCGCTGGGTGCACCTCGCCCGACGGTGGCTGTGCAAGGAGTTCCTGCTGGTTAGCAAGGATTGTTCTGAGCAATGTCTCCAAAGATTGCAGCTTCGAATCTTGCTTTTCCAACCGCTCAGCAGTCAGACTTGCGGGAGACTGTGGGCGGTCAGCGACGGGTGGGGGGTCACCCCCGCCCTCTAACTGTGTACCTGATATAGTGGCTGCCCTAAACCAAGGAGAGGGGCAGAAAATAGATGAAAAGGTGGGATTGCAGACAGCAGAGCTGCAAGAAAGAATCCGGCAGCATTCAGCGCGCGGCTCTGCCGGAGAACTGCGTGACGAGGTCCAAGGCCTGGATACCTCGGTGGTCTGGGCTGTGCTCCCCTGTGAGAAGGGGAGAGAGGAAAGATCCCAGCCAAAGGAGGCCCAGAAGAGAGAGGAGGAAAGGGAGGTTCACTGACCAATGCCTAGTGGTTGGTGTAGGTGTTGCAGCAGTCCAGGACGTGGGGTCAACTCCCTACTGCGGCGGCCGACAGTGGCGTCTTCAGGGCTGCCGCTGAGGCTGACCAGCGACTGCACGTGGAAGGAGGGTGCAGTCCACTCACAGCGGCCTTTGGGGAGGTCGCAGCATACCCGTTGTGGCCTAAGGAAGTCCGCAGCACAGCTGCTACGGGGACTGGCAAGGAGGTAGCACCCAAGCGGCGGTGCGTGGAGGGAGTGCAGCCGAACGGGTGCATTCTGCACGAGGGTCGCAGTCCGACAGCTGTGGTCCGAGCTTAGGTTGCAGCCGACCCCGTGAAGGCTGCGATTGCTGTAGCAGCAACCTGTGCAGCAGTGGCCACTTGCTGCTACAGCTCCGCTTCAGTCGGCGGCGGCGTTTCAAATGTCAGTCAACGGACGGCCGCCGCCGTCGCTGCCGCGTTCTTCCCACCTAACCAACAAGGGAATGGCGCCCTCAGCTCTGATACCAGTAGATGTTCCCTAACCGCCCTCCACACACACTCTAAACTCTAAATTGTGGAAGAGGGGAAGGCCGGTAAACGCTTAGGGTGGAGTTCCAAAATCGACTAGGATAGTTTGTAGTTCGAACTACAAGTTTGCGCGGTGGACTTAGTCTACCGCGCGCGCGAAGTCCATTGACTAAATAGTCAGACAAATAGTAATAGAGGTTTTTCACACGTTTGCAGTCCATTGAACTAAATAGTCAGACTAATTAGTTAGTCCTTTTGTTGACAGCAAGTTTTGAACCAAGACGTCTACTTCCCACGTGAGACACATGTCAGTTGAGGTCGATGCGCCTTCTCGCACCGCAACGGTGTACATTCTTAAATTCAAACGGCTAGAGGACGGCATGCCGCGGTTACTTGCTGAGTCGCGGCGTGCCACCTTACCTTCTATATGCGTAAGCGCTTACTCTGTACTCATGCAATCAGTCACGATGGACTCTGTACGTCTCCGAGCAGCAGCACCTCGTGCACTCATCCGTTACTTGAGGGATGTGCACGAGCGTATCGTCGAACTCATTCACGAGCTCATCTCCTCCCTCCTCCTCTAAACGCTGTCACGTCTCACCTGGAGGCGGATGCATGATGGCGAATTCCGAGGCTCCGATTGGCTGGTGGAGCTACGTCATGGTCATCCATTGCGGCTGTACAACATGTGCCAGATGACTGTGGCTAAGTTTCAGAGCATCCTACATGACGTTACAACGATGGCTTGGCTTCGCAACTCTCAACTTGCTGCCGATGAGAAAGTGTTCATTTTCTTGCAGTGCGTTTTCCATGGCATGTCCACCCGGCAGCTGATGGAGCGTTTTCAAAGAGGAGCTGCCACTATCCATCGCGTGCTTCGCGAGGTCATGGACGCATTTTTGGAACTCGCTCCAGTTATCATTCGGCAACCACGCGCTGGAGATCCGCCGTTCGTCGGATGGGAAGGACGGGCGGATTACCTTCCGTTTTTTTTTCAGACTGCATCGGCGCCATCGATGGGACACATGTCCCAGTCATTGTCACTTGCCATCGACGGCCAGCGTTCATCAATCGTCACTCGCAAGTGACGCAGAATATCCTAGCCTCATGTAACCCAGATGTACGGTTTACATTCGTTTCTGTTGGCTGGGAGGGATCGGTCCATGACGCACGCATGTTCACAGACGCACTTCGTCGCGGGTTCCGCTTACCTGTTGGGAAGTTCGTGCTCGTGGATGCAGCTTTTCCTGAAGGGTATGGGTGTATGCCACCTTACCGTGGGGTAAGGTACCACTTGCAGGAGTTCGGTCCTGGTGATCAACGTCCTGCCAACGCACAAGAATTGTTCAACTTCCGACATGCATCCGCAAGATCCTCAATTGAACGGGCATTTGGAGTTTTGAAAGCACGTTTTTGTATTTTACAAGGCTTACCGTATTATGACATACAATTCCAGTCTCGTCTAGTTTTTGCATGTTTCGTCGTCCACAATATGGTACAAGAGAGACAAGAGGTAGATTTTCCAGGTTGGGCAGAGAGAGTACCGGATACTTCCATTGTTCCTAGTAGGGTAAGACCTCCAAGGTGACAATTTGGAGATGTATTCATACAGACACTCAGACATGACATTGCAGAATCCATGTGGGCTGATTACTTACAAAGGATGGCGGATGATTAAAGCTTCTTATTTTACGTTGTCTATGATGCACTCAACTTTCGTTCCCAATTATAAGACATACACGCAATGGTTATGAAAATAGTGAGAACATGATGATTTGCAACGTTCACTAATAGCAATTGTAAATACAAACGAGCATGACAAATGACTACATGTCCAGATCCTCATGAGCAGACAACACTGTTTCTGCCACGCGTGTTCCACCATCCGCTCCGTCATCCTGCTTCTCCCAATCCTCTGCGCCCTCCTCTTCCCCGTCCTCGTCCTCGTCGTCGTCCTTGTCCTCATCCTCCCCCTCGTCTGTGTTGTCTGCGTCACCATCGTGCCCTGGCGTACGACCGAGAAATATGTTGAGGACACGTGCACGCAGCCCCCCCTTCGACCAAACGTACAGCATGCACATTTCATCATCTTTCTACAGCACATCCAGCAGCTCCAATTCATCGTCGTCAGTCATGAGCGAGTCGTTACTCACGTCCTGAACCACCATGGCCCATGGTGTTTTTGGGCCATCGTCGCGGATAGTGCACTCCAAACGAGCAGCTCCCTTAACAAGTGCAGCTACTTTGTCCACTTGGCGTTCAAAAACTTTCTTCCGTACAACGCGGACGTCAGCATCTTCCGCGTCAGCAGCACGCTTGCCCTTCGCCATGACTTCTGGAACTTCCTCGGATGTAAATACATGACCGCCGGTGGCCTTGTCGCGGCTCCACAATTTAGTGCCAAGATCGAACCACAGAAGCAACTTGCCCTGGAGCTTCGCAGCCGCAGGATTCGTCCGCTTAATTTCATCCCAAGCTTTTGCATCAGGTTCAATGGTCCAGCGACTGTGGTCAATTTGGTTGCCGCTCTTACCAACAATGTCGCACGCTAGTCGCCACAGCTTCCCGAGGTTGTTGCACCGATAACGGATCTGGTCCGTTGTTGGGCCGACATCAAGGGCCAGCGTCTTCTTGAACTTCGGCGCGATAGCCCCATGCATCCACGTCTGCCATCCGCGCTGCCCAGACGGCCGCTTCCGGCCACGTTCGCCACTGTTGACGGCCTCGATTCCCGCCTCGCGAACACCAACTACAAACTAATTTGTCAATTTTGGAATGTCGCCTATATCAAGCTTAGGGCAATCGCCATGGGGAACAACAGACACACGGCAAGGAGCAAGGCCAAGTTTTTGGAGGCTCCCCTGTCGGCGACCTTCGAGCTAGCGAGCTCCCATCGAACTCGCGAGCTCGATCCCACTGGCGGGGGTGACCTTGACCTTCCTATTTTACTCATGTGTCCTAGGGAGCTGTCCGAACATCTTCGGCAGCATGTGCGTCAACAAACAATATCCGGTCAACCACCCCACACATTATCTAACATTGTGTGAACTAAATTCATAATTCACAATTCTACATGAACAACAGTTGGTCATCGATTCGATCCTAGAGAGCATTGCTGCTCTTCCCATATGCCCTGTTCTCTTCGCCGCAGTGCCGCCGGCTTCACACTCTCCAGCCTCCAATCGTCGACAGGTTCTCGTGCCCCTCAAGGATCTGCATGTGCATGAAGAGCAACCGGGGGGTCACCATCAGTCACCGTGTACGACCATAGAACAACACCTTCCTTCTCACTGGCGTCTGAGTCCGACTCAAGAAAGTTATCGGACGGCTCAGCATCAAATGCACTTGAGGTCGCATCGACATCAGCTACAACCGCACTCTCGACTGTCATCTTGCCCTTGTGCATGGCATCGTGTAGCAACTTCTACTGCTGTTGCTACTACTGTTGCTACTACTGCTGCCACTCCTGTTGCTGATGTTGCTGTTGCCACTGCTGCTGCTGTTGCCGCTGCTGCTGCTGTTGTGGCTCGACTACATCCTGAACCAGCTTGAATAGGTCGGTAGGTCAAACGCGGGTGTGTGTGTGTGTGTGTGTGTGTGTGTGTGTGTGTGTGTGTGTGTGTGTGTGTGTGTGTGTGTGTAGAGATAATGTCAAATACGTGAGAGAATGAGTGCGCCTACGGGGTGGAACTCGCTAGTCGAGTCCACCTGTCGGCCGGCGAGAAGGAGCTCATTGGCGCTCGCATTGAATTGCTCGAGCATACCCATCNGGTAGGTCAAACGCGGGTGTGTGTGTGTGTGTGTGTGTGTGTGTGTGTAGAGATAATGTCAAATACGTGAGAGAATGAGTGCGCCTACGGGGTGGAACTCGCTAGTCGAGTCCACCTGTCGGCCGGCGAGAAGGAGCTCATTGGCGCTCGCATTGAATTGCTCGAGCATACCCATCTCGCGTGCCACCTGTCCATGGACTGAGTTCTGACATAAACAAATATTGTCTGAACAATCACCTGGCTCACATGCAAGACTAAGTTAGGTCACCAAGCCACTGTAGTTCCAACACAAGGACAATCCGAACTGTCTTGAGACACGATGTGAGCTCTCCCAGGAGGGCAACCACCACATGCAGTGATGGAGGAAGTGTACCCTGCGGCTGTTTGCAGCCGCTCTGCAGCTGCCGGACGCGTGTCCGCTCCTCCAGTCTTCTGTGCCCTCCGCCTCATCAGAAGTCTGCAAGGCAACGGACCTGAGCCTAGAGGTCACAATAAGCTGTGTGCACAACATCACTCATGACCCTGGTAGATATGTTCTCTATGTCTGCGTGTCTTCTCCTCCACCACGATTATGCATCTACGTGTGCGCTAGTCTCTGCGGGCAGATACAAAGCTCTCCCATGATTTTCCTGAAATGACCTGAAGACCTATGTTTTTTTTTTTCTCATGCCAATGTTCCTTGGATGTGGAGGAGTCTTGACCTTGGACATTTCAGGATGCTTTGGTCTGTCTACATTCCCTCCTCTCTGCGTCTGCCACCTAAAAAGTCATGAGGCAAAGGCTTCGTGACCGCCACGTGTGAAAGGTCAAGAGGATGATCTTCAGCGTAGAGAAGGCAAAGTGGCACAATTTTTTGTGTGCATATGTAGATACCGTACTAGTACGTAAAAGGTTGAGTCCAAATCTGAAAAAAAAAAGAAGACACATAGTTGTGGAGCTGTAGCAAATACACACAAGGACAAATTAGTGAACCTTTGTTTGACATGAGGACAAAATGTTTTTTTTCTGGAGGTCGTGCTCGACTCGGGCGGTGGGCTTGATGAGCGAATTTCAAAGTTTGAAGTTTGAATCTTCCTATGCTCGACGTGAATGCTCCGCATGCACCAATGTTTGCACTTAGACCATGAAGAGTTTCCGGTTTTGTACGTGCGGTCAAGAGCAAACATCCACTAATGCCTTAAATATGCCTAATACATACAACAGAGGCTAATAACAAACTAACAAAAACACGTGTCACAAATTGGGGACAAGGACAAAAGAGACATAAATGCTAGGCAGCAGGTTGGGGCAGCAACGTTGTTGATGCAGCGTGCGGACTTCCATGCTCGTTGCTTAAGTCTGCTGCCCCCTCAGTCTGCTGATGTAGACACTAAGTCTGGAAGCTCTGTGTTTGTTACTCTAGCACTATTTTCTGATTGGCTGATTAGCTGAGTAACAAGTTCTACACTAGTGGGGGGGGAGCTAGAACTTGGAGGTGTCTCCTATTGCTGCTCATTCTTCATTGCCAATCAGTTACTTTCATTTTTTAGCTGCTTTCTGGCGCTAACACTATCGTGCGCACTTCTGAGTAACAAACCCAGAGCTTCCAGACTTATTCTCTAGAGCAACAGACTAAGGGGGCAGCGGACTTAAGCAACGAGCATCGAAGCACGCACGCTTCATCGACAACGCATATTGCCCCAACCTGCTGCCTAGGTTTCTAGCATGGTATAAGAGCTAGAGCATGGCAGCAGTAGCAGAAGACTGGCGTACAGGTGCCAGACAATGCCGGCGGACCCCCATACGCGCAAGTGCATAGGAAATGCTGCCGGATTTTTTCCGGCAGCATTGACTCGCCTGGTGGCGGCGTCAGGTTTTTTCCCACGGCCACTAGGCCAGGGGAAATGCTGCCGAATTTTTTTCGGTAGCACTGACCCCCACACATGACGCGAGGAGGTGAGCGGCAGGCCGCGTCCAACACCTGTGAGCGACGATGCACGCGGCAACGTCACCCAGGTGCAGTTACTTGCACCAGCACGTAGCAGCAGCAGCTTGCAGCAGCGGCAGCCGCAGGCAACGGCAGCAAGTAGTGGCAGTACCAGTCAGTAGCAGCTGCGTGCAGGAGCAGCAGCAGGCAAAAGCAGTAGCTTGCAGCAGCCCGCAGCAGCAGCAGCCCGTAGCAGCAGCAGCCCGCAACAGCAGCTCGTAGCACCAGCAGCCTGCAGTAGCAGCTCGCAGTAGTAGCAGCCCGCAATAGCAACGAGCAGCAGTAGCGGCAAAGCAACAGCTGCGGCAGCATGCAGTAACAGCAACAGACTGCACTAGTTGTAGTAGCAAGCCGCAACACCAGCCAGCAGCAGCAGCAGAAGCTGCAGCGAGCAGGTGCCTGCAGCTGCTGCTGCTGCTCGCTGCCCACAACGAGCGAGCAACGAGCAGTAGCCCGTTGCTGCCAGCAGGCAACTGCCTACTGCCAGCAAGCAACAACTCGCTGCCAGCGAGCAGCAGCCCGCTGCTCGCAGCTGACAACGGGCAGCTGCCCGCTGTCACAGACGATGAAGAAGGAGAAAACAAACAAAGAGCAAAAGAAATTCCCCCACCCTACCTGCTTTGCTGCCGTTGCTATAGTAGCCTTAACAGCCGCATCAGCCCGCAATAGCAGCAACTGCTGCTGCAACTATAGTCACAGCAACAGTAGTAGTAGTAGTAGTAGCAGCAGTAGCAGTAGCAGCAGCAGTAGCAACAGCCGCAACAGCCGCAATAGCAGCAGTAGCAACAGCAGTAGCCACAATAGCAACAGTTGCAGTAGCAGCACCACCACCACCACCAACTGCAGCAGCAGCCAAAGCAGTAGCAAACAACAGCAACAGCAGTAGCAACAACTGCAGTTGCAGCAGCGACCCCAGGAACCACCACTGCTGACGTCAGCATCCCGCTACTAACGTCACTACTGACATCAACAACTCACACAAAAAACCAAAGAAGGGATCAAGGGAAGGGGGAAGTAGTCCTAAGGGTGGACAAGATGTCCACTGCCCTTTGCAGACGTCACTGCTAACGTCAGCACCCCACAAAGAAAAGAAAGAAAAAAACAAAACAAAGCGCATCACACCGTGGCTGGTAGCCCCACTGAGGAGGGGTCCTCCTCGATTAGGGGGACCCCCACCCCCCTCCCCTTTCTTGCAGCGGCTGTAGCAGCAGTAGTAGCGGTAACAATAGTAACAGCAAGAGTCGCAGTAGCAACAGCACCAGCAGCAGCACCAGCAGCAGCAACAAGAGCAGTAGGAACAATAGGAGAAGCAGGAGCAGCAGCAGCAGCAGCAGCAGCAGGAGCAGCAGCAACAAAGGAAGCAGCAACAGCAAGAGGAGGAACAGCGGTGCCAGCAGTCCTCTGACGTCGTTGGCGACAACCCTGATCCTCTCGCTGCTCTTCAGCAATAGCTCACCATCCTGACGTAGTAGCTCTCGGCAGTCCAACCGTTAGTCTCCCACTCTGCCCCCAATGTGCCTCTGTCCTTCCCCCCTCCCGGGCACGCCAGCCCAGCTGTGTCTGCTACCACACAATACCTGGCGCAGTAGCATACTCTGCGCAAGTGGCAGACAATGACCTCCGTCCTTGGCCCCACTCTAGGTGCCAGCCGAGGGAAAAAGGACGCCGCCGCTGCCGCTTCAGGCCGGCGAGCAGTTCCGGAGCTGGGAGCTCAGCTTTTGTATCTGGGCGCAGGGTGAGGGCCTGTGGGCATACTACACCCTGCCGTATGATGCCACCCTGGCCGACCAGCTGTATGATGCTGGTCGTACTGTCCCGGCTCTTGTCCCTGTCGCCCCTCCGGATTTCCACCTCGCCCTCGAGCCCTTCATGGGCAACTTCACCGTTGGCGCCACCCCAGACCCTGCAGCCGCGTGGCACGTTCTCACTCGTCCCCATCTCCTGTCGAGCGCCGCTGAAACTAGCCGCCTGCTGCGGGAGATCAGCTCCCTGCACATGGGGGAGACTGAGACGGTCACCTCCTACTGGCACCGGGCGGAGGACATCCTTCGTCACCTCGGGACCGCTACCCCACCCCCTTTGGCCGCGCTCCTCACCATCAAGCGCGGTGCCACCAAAGCGTACGCGGACGTCTTTGTCCACTATCCTCACGACGTTCTCTCCACCATGGCGGCCCATGGCACCCTCATGCCCTGGGCATACGAGCTCTTCCTCCGCATTGAGGAAGCCCGTTTGGAGTCCCGACTCCAGCGCACGGAAGCCGTCACCTCCCTTGCCGTGGCCTCTGTCGCCGTCGCCTCCCCCGCCATAGATACCTCAACCTCGTCGGGGAAGAAGAGGCATCGGAACAAGAAAGGCAAAGGTCGGCAACAGCAGTAGCACCAGTCGTCGACCGGATCTAGCGCTGGCGGCCTGGTCTGCCACAACTATGGTCAGCCCGGCCACGGGTGGTACACGAGCCCTCTACCGACGAATGAGGCCCACGTCATCGCCACCATGCATCGCCAGCACGAGCGCCGTCTTGCCTCTGCCGGCGCGACTCTCGCCGGCTCTGACACCTCCGCCTCGTCCAGCAGCTCCACCACTTCGATTGCTTTGCCGGTCCTGCCGATACCAACGCAGCAGCCGTCGCCGCCGGCGCAGTCCTCCTTTTACCCGGACTCGGCGCCATCACCCCGCACTCCATCTACACTCTTGGGTCATCCTCCCGTGAGCGCCAATTGGAGCATTTCATCGTGCTCCAGCTCGGCCTGCCTCGCCCTCCTCCCCAGGGAAGTGCGAGTTGCATCACTTCCTACTCCATTGTCTAGCCCTACATGACTGAGACTGAGCTACAGTTGTACCCCGTTTCCTTATCTGTCTCGTCCTCTCTCATGGTCTCCGCTACCCCCTCCCAGGACGACGTTGCTTGGCTTGACGATCGCCTGTATCGATTGGCACCTCCTTCCACTGCGTCCACATCCCTTGACTGTTGTCATGTGACTGTTAATGATCTTGCGACCCTAGTCCGAGATCCTGCTGAGACCTGGATCATCGATTCCGGGGCCACGCATCACATGACGGCCTATCCTAAGGCCTTTAGTATGCTCGGTCCTGTAGGTAATGTTTCTGGTGTCTGGACAGGCTCAAGCCAGGTATTGCCTGTCCATGGTATTGGCGTCGTTCGTTTCCGTGGTCCCTCCGGTGAAGTCTTTCTGACTGATGTCATCTTCGTCCCTGGTCTTGAGCTCAGGCTTCTGTCCGTCAATGCTCTTGACCACATGAGCATGGACGTTGTGCACTCGCGTGGTGTTGGAACTGTGTCGTTGCGTCCGTCTGGCCTTGTTGTGCAGCATGCCATTGCCTGTGGCAACTTGTGGCATGTACCTCGCCTCTCCTCCCCTCTATCATCTCCCCGTCGGCCGCCACAGGCCATGTGTTTGTCACCAGTACACTTTCTCCTCAACACACTTGCCTCTTGTACCGCCGCCTTTGCCACGTCCACTCTGTCGCCGTAGACAGCATGCTCCGCACCCAGCCCGCCAAGGCCTTGACCCGGAGACTTTTCCCCTCCCGTACCTAACTGAGTACATTGACTGCGCTCAAGGGAAGATGCACCGGTCCACGTATCCCTTGTCTTCCTCTCGTGCGTCCGCCCCCTTTGACCTTGTCCATTTGGGCGTCATGTGTCCTCTTCCCACCGAGTCTGTCAGCGAGCATGGTCGCTACGTCCTCACTCTCACTGACGACTTTTCTCGCTATTGCAGGGTCTTCTGCCATCGGTAAAAGAGCGATGTCGCCCACGCCATTCAGGACTGGCTTGTCCTTACGGAGCGCGAGTGCGGCCGCTCTTTCCGTCGCTTTCGCTCCGATCACGGTAGTGAGTCCCTGGGTGACGCCGCGACATTTCTCGCCTCCTACGGAATTAGCAATGAAACGTCTGCGCCTTACACAACCGCCCAGAACGGTGTCTCCAAACGGTGGAACCGTACTATGGCCGACGCCGTCCGCACCATGCGCGTCGAGTCTGGTCTCTCCAAGAGCTTCTATTTTGAAGCCATGGCCTACATGACCTGGGTCTGGAACAGGGTTCCCCACGGTCCCCTTCCCCGCCAGTCCACACTGTACCAGCATAGGTGCGGTCAGCGACCTGACCCCCGCCCAGCTCGCGTCTGGGGCAGCGTGGCCATTGTGTGGCTGCCCGTCTCGAAGCAGGGCGGCAAGCTTGCCCATCGCGGACGTCCCTGCACCTTCCTTGGTGTCTCTCGTTAGTCCAAGGCCTGGCGCTTCTAGGATCCCTCCCGGCACTACATCGTTGAGTCCCGGGACGCCCTCTTCTTCGAGGACCTGTTTCCTCGCAACCACATTTGCTCCGGCTCGTCTATGTCTATCCCATCGCGTGGGGGAGTGGTGATTTCGTCCTCCGTCCTGCCACTTCCGAGTGACACATCCCTCAGTCCCTTCGAGCCGGCAGTCCCACTTGCGTCTACAGGTCCCTCTGGGCCAGCAACCCCAGTCACGTCCGCTAGTCCCATCGGGCCAGCAGCCCAAGTTACGTCCGCTGGTCCCTCCAAGCCAGCAGCCCCAATCGCGTCCGCTGGTCCCTCTGGGCAAGCAGCCCCAGTCCCGTCCGCTGGTCCCTCCGGGCCAACAGCCCCAGTCGCGTTCGCTGGTCCCTCCGGGCCAACAGTCCTAGTCGCGTCCGCTGGTTCCTCCGGGCCTACAGCCCCAGTCACGTCCGCTAGTCACTCCGGGCCAGCGGTCCCAGTTGCATCCGCTGGTTCCTCCAGGCCAGCAGCCCCAGTCGCGTCCGCTGGTCCCTCCAAGCCGACAGCCCCGGTTGCATCTGTGAGCCCCTCCGGGCCAACAACCCCGTCTGCCTCCATTAGCCCGACGGACTCAGTGCTGTCACCTGCCCTGCCACGCTACACGCATGGCCCAGGCGGCAGCCTCAGACCCAGACCGTCGGTGAGCGCATAGACCATCACACTACGCTCCGTGGTGCCTCGACCCCTCGTGGCTCCATGTGTCTCCTTTGCTCCCATAGTCGTGAGTGGGGAGCCTTGCACCAAGGCCCTCATCCTGACCACCTCGCCCATCATTACAGACCTTCACCCGGGCTCTGCACTATGCTACGCCGAGCTTCATCATGAGCATCGGTACGGTGACGCGGCTGTACATACACGCATCCCACCTGGGGCTCAAGTTGCACACGCTCTCCCAGTCCGCTCCACAGCACGCCCAGAGTACCCAGAGACCCTACGCAAGACACGAGGCTCTCCTGAGGCCGTACACTAGGACGCTGCATGCGCCGATGAGCTCGCTGCAATCCGACAGCACCACGTGTATGACCTCGTCGACCTTCCCCCAAGATGGAAGGCCATCGGCGCCAAGTGGGTCTTTCGGCGCAAGTGGAAGCCCCATGGGTCCTTGGACAAGAAAAAGGCCCACCTTACAGCCAAGTGGTTTGCCCTGATTCTTGGGGTTGATTACGACCAAATGTTTGCCCCAGTTGGCCGGTTCTCCACTAGCCGGGCAGTCTTCAGTCTGGTCGCCCACCACGGGTGGGAGCTGCATTAGATGGACGTGAGCAACGCTTTTCTCCATGGTTCACTGGAGGGTGAGAAGCTCTACATGGTGCAGCCCCTAGGCTTTGATGATGGCACTGGGAGAAACAGGCGACTGCGTAAGGCCCTTTATGGCCTGAAGCAGTTGCCTCGGTGCAAGAACCAAGAAATTAGTAGTACGCTCCTTCGTGGCAGGCTCCAGCGCAGCACCGCTGACCACGCACTATTTGTCAGTCCGCGAGGCCAGACCTTTGCCGCTATTCTGGTTTACGTCGACGATCTGCTCATTACATCGCCAGACACGGCTGCCATCCAGCGTGTCATGGATCTGCTGCACGCCGCCTACTAAACAAAGGACCTTGGGTCTGCCAGAGTCTTCCTGTGCATGGAGCTTGATCATGATCGCTCCCAAGGCGTCCTGCACATCCACCAGGCTGCCTATTTGCAAACACTGTCCACCCGCTTTGCGGAGGACCTGCCGCTCGTGCCGAGCACATCCTCATCCATGTCACCCGATGGCCAGGCAAAGCTGAAGAGTCCTGACCCAGCCGTTCTGGGGGAGCCAGTTGACGTGACCACATACCTGCGATTCATTGGGTCATTGATGTTCCTGGCCATGACGACGCACCCAGACATCGCGTTCACCATCAACCTCCTGGCCAAGTTCTCTCAAGAGCCATGTCACCTCCACTACAAGGCCGCGATCCGAGTACTACGCTATGTTGTCTCGACTCCTCGGCGAGGTCTCATGTTCTGCCGTTAGCCGTCTGTTGTCACATTGGGCTACACCAATAGTGACTGAGCCGGCAGTCCGGACGGTAAGAGTCGCACAGGCTGGATCTTTCTGATTGGCGGCACAGCTGTGTCCTCACGCAGTGGCACGCAAAGATGCGTTGCACACAGCACTGCTGAGGCTGAGTACGTTGCTCTTGGCTCAGGCATGTGTGAGAGTGTGTGTTGGCATCGTCTGTTGTCCAAGTTGCATCAGTCCGTCGCATCCATCACGTTGAAATGTGACAATGAGAGTGTCATGGCCATCACCGACAATGACGGCGTGCATCACACATGCACAAAGCACATCAATGTTGAGTATCACTATGTGCGTTTGTTGTTGCATGACGGCAGCGTCAGCATCGTGTGGGTTGAGATAGCACGGCAGTTGGTTGACTTCTTGACCAAGGCACTGAAGCGCGACTCGTTCAAGAAAGCTGTGAGTTCACTCGGCATGCGTCCGTGAGTGACTCTCTCTGTCTTTGCTTGCGTCTCTGCTTAGCCTGGGGGAATTTGGTCATTGACTATGTCTCTGCGCACACATGAACACTACACCTGAGTCACGGGGGAGTGTTGGTTTTCGTGCATCTCTCATTGTACTCTGTTGTGTCCTCCCGGGTTGTATACATCGGCGTGCAGATGACTAACGGCGAGACTTGACGCCGCTAGAGTGTCGCTCAGAGGAGCGAACGCACGCTGAGGCCCATTCACCCGTCGCTGGAGCCTCCTCCTCTGGCGATGCGCTCAGCTCCATCAGCAGGCCTCCTCGGTGGTTGGGACGCCGGCGGTCACTGCCACTACAGATTTTTTTTGCATGCACCTAGCGTTGTGTTTGGCTGTGGTATTGCGTCTGTAGCATCATGCGATGCCTAGGGTCCATGTCTCTTCCTGTATGGTCCTGTTTGGCATCGTTGACTGTCATAGGCACTGCCTGGGTTCGTGCAGCCATAACTTCTTGTAGCCATTTTTCTAGCTGATTCTGACTGCACGACTAAGTTGGCAGCGTTGGTATTATGGTATGGTCTAGTTTTCAGGCAAAACGGACGACGCCCGGGTTTTGGGCTGTCGGGCGTCTGCAGGGCTCACCGAGAAAACCCTGCCTGCCAGAAAAGGGCGGAGTGACTATATACCCCTAGTTTTGCACAATAATCCCCATCCACCCCTCTGTCAGAACAATAAGCCCCATCTGCCCCTCCGCCAGAACGATAAGCCCCATCCGCCCCTCCGTCCGAACGATAAGCCTCATCCACCCCTCTACCAGAACGATAAACCTCAGTCGCCCCTCCGCGAGAACAATAAGCCTGACTTGCCCCTTTTGCAAGGACGCAAAAATCCTAGCACAGAAAATAAACAATGTACCCCTCTTGTTTGTCAAAAGATAGCATGTCGACGTCGCATGGATGCGGCGTCAACATGGTGACATCACATTTTCCTACCCAATTATCACAAACTCCTTAAAAGAAGGGTTTGTGATTTTTTTGTAAGTGGTTTGCGAGGAGTTTGCATGGGGGATCCAAGACTCCCCATTGTTCAAAGGGAACCTGCTGGGCCTCGCTACATCGGGGCCCAGCAAGTGCCCGCGCAAAAAATAAACCATCAAACCCTGCATGGCAAAAGGGGGTGGATTTGTCTATTGTTTGCAACTCAAACGAGGGTATAAAGTTGAACAAAGTGTAAAAAAAAACAAACAGGGATTTGCGACTCCCGTCGGGGATTCCCATGGACGCCCGTCGGTCGAAATCCCCGTCGAAGTCCACCCCACCCCACTCCCCACTGCTTTTCGGCAGCCCACCGGCTGCCCGTTTCACCGCGACCCTCAATTGCGAGGGCCTCGATCAACGGGCAAGTGGGTGGGCTAGTGGGCTGCAAAAGGCCAGGGGGGTTGGGGTCGACAAAGTGCCGACCGACAGATGTCGGACGGCAATCCCCCCCCCTTGATGCTATCGCGACGGTCGCGATGGACTGCATACCCGATTTCACCATGCTTAAGCGGCGACATGCGTCGATGTTTAAGCATGTTGAAAACGGGGGGGCGGATTAGGCTTTTTTTTGCCGAACAGCGGCGGATTAGGCCTTTTTGTTTTGGCGGAGGGGCGAATAAGGCTTATCCTTCTGGCGGAGGGGCGGATGAGGCTTATCGTTCTGGCAGAGGGGCGGATGGGGCATATCGTTCTGACGGAGGGGCGGATGGGGCTTATTGTTCTGACGGAGGGGTATATGAGGGTCAACGGTGACAAGACGGGGGTAATCGGCATTTTCACCGGCCAGAAAATAGGTCTAGCACTATTTTCTGATTGGCTGGTTAGCTAAGTAACAAGTTCTACACTAGTATGGGGGAGCTAGAACTTGGAGGGGTCTTCCATTGTCTCTCATTCTTGATTGCTAATCAGTTACTTTCAGTTTTCAGGTACTTTCTGGTGCTAACACTGGCGCGCGCACTTCTGAGTAACAAACCCAAAGCTTCCAGACTTAGTCTCTAAAGCAGCAGACTGAGGGGGCAGCAGACTTAGGCAACGAGCGTGGAAGCCCGCACGCTGCATCGACAACGCATGCTGCCGCAACCTGCTGCCTAGGTTTCTAGCTGAAGTGCGCGCGCAAGTGTTTGCGCCAGAAAGCAGCTGGAAACTGAAAGTAACTGATTAGCGATGAAGAATGAGCAACAATGGGAGACCCCTCCAAGTTCTAGCTCCCCCCCCCCC
>SZWC01000835.1:139104-149650 GCA_023375785.1 Penium margaritaceum
CACTCCCCATCCCCTTCGCCTTTCCTCCGCCTCCACTCCCCCTCCCCTCTGCCTCCCCTCCGTCTCCCCTCCCTGCACCTCGCTCAACCTCGCCTGCCCATCCGCACACACGCGCGCTCCCACGCTCGCGCACACGTACGCTCGCACGCACGCACGCATGCACGCACGCATGCACGCACGCACGCACGCATGCACATACGCACGCACGCACACACACACGCATGCAAGTACGCACGTACGAACGCATGGTGCGCATGTACGGCGTGCTGTTGCTCCTGATGTTGGCGTTGCTGGTGTCGCTGGTACAGTTGGTTTTTTACGCATCTCACATTCTGCTCTGTTGTGGCCTCCCGGCTTGTGCACATCGGCGTGCAGATGACTGGCGGTGAGACTCGACGCTGATGGAGTGTCGTCCGGTGGAGCCGACGCACGCTGAGGTCTTCTAGCAGTTCGCTGGAGTCCCCTCTCTCCGGCGACGTGTTCAGCTCCATCGGCAGGCCTCCTCGGCGGTCGCGCTGCCGGCAGTCACTGCCACCGTAGTCGCTGTCTGCATACGTCCCGCGCGTCACATCGCGTCTGCATCGTCATGCTCTGCATAGGGTCCTTGCTGCATGTTGCATGGCCCTGTTCGGCGTCTTGGACCATCATAGGCACTGCCTGGGTTCGGGCAGTCATAACTCCTTGCTACTATCTTTCTAGCTGTTTCTGACAGCACGGCTGCGTTTGTAGCGTCGGTATTATGGCATGGTCTAGTTTTCAGGCAAAACGGACGACGCCCGGGTTTTGGGCTGTCGGTCGTCTAGCAGGCCTCACCGAGAAAACCTGCCAGCCTGAAAATAGAGCTATTTTCTGATTGGCTGTTGAACTGAGTAACAAGCTCTACAGAGCTGGGGAAAGGCTAGTTCTTGGAGGGGTCTCCCATTGTGTCTCATTCTTGATTGCTTATCAGTTACTTTCAGTTTCCAGCTGCTTTCTGGCGCTAACACTGGCGCGCGCGCTTCTGAGTAACAAACCCAGAGCTTCCAGACTTAGTCTCTAGGGCAGCAAACTGAGGGGGCGGCTGACTTAAGCAACTACCGTGGAAGCCCGCACGCTGCATCAACAACGCTGCTGCCCCAACCTGCTGCCTAGCATTTCTGTCTTGGTATCAGAGCCAGAGCGTAGCAGCAGCAGTAGAAGCCTGACGTACAGGTGCCAGACAAAGCCGGCAGACCTCCATATGCGCCAGTGCAGGGGAAATGCTGCCGGATTTTTTCCGGCAACATTGACCCGCCTGGTGGCGGCGTCAAAATTTTTCCCACGGCCACTGGGCCAGGGGAAATGCTGCCGGATTTTTTTCGGCAGCACTGACCCCACGTTTGACGCGAGGAGGTGAGCAACCAGCCACGTCAGGCCCTTGCTGGCGACGACGCACTCGGCGACGTCCTCCAGGTGTGACTGACAGCAGCAGCCAGCAACAGCAGCAGCAGCAGCAGCTTACCGCAGCAACGAGCAGTGGCAGCAGCAGCCACCAGCAGCAGCACACAGCAGCAGCTGGGAGCAGCAGCAACTCGCAGCAGCAGCAGCCCGCAGCAGCAACAGCCGGCAGCAGCAGCAGCGGCAGCGAGCAGCAGCCGGCAGCAGCAACAGCGCGCAGCAGCTCGCAGCAGCAGCAACCGGCGGCAGCAGCAGCAGCCGCTCCCAGCAGCACCAGCAGCAGCAGCTGTAGCAAGCAGCAGCAGCAAGCAGCAGCAGCAGCTACAACAGCAATAGCAGCCGCAGCTGCAGTAGCAGCAGCAGCTGCAACTGCCCGCAGCTCGCAGCTCGCTGCAAGCAGCGAGCTGCAGGCAACGAGCTCGCTGCCTGCTGCGAGCAGCAAGCAACGAGCTCGCTGTTCGCAGCTTGTCGCTCATAGCGAGCAGCGAGCTCGCAGCGACGGGCAAGAAAAACAAAACAGAAAAAACAAAAAAAATGCGTTGGGACCCCCACCGTTTTCTTTCTCCCTCGCTGCAGCCACAGTAGCCCCAACCGCAGCCGTACTAGTAGCAGCAGCCGCAGTAGCAGCAGCAGCCGCAGCTGCAGCCACAGCTGCAGCACCAACAACAATAGCGGCCGCAGCACGCAACAGCGGCAGCTACAGTAGAAGCAGCAGCTATAACAACAGCAGCAGCCACTGCTAAAGCCGCAACAAGCAGCAGCAGCAGCTGCAGCAGTAGCAACAGCCGCAGCTGCAGCCGCAGCAAGCAGCAGCAGCTACTGTAGAAGCAGCAGCAGCCGCAGCCGCAGCAGCAGCAGCAGCAGCCACAGTCACAGCAGCAGCAGCAGCGGCCGTAGCAACCACAGCCTCAGCCCCCTCAGCCACAACAGCGGCAGCGGCACCAGCCACCGCAGCAGTAGCAATAGCACCAGCCGCAGCAGCAGTAGCCGCAACAGCCGCAGCAGCAACGGCGGCAGCACCAACAATACCACGGCTGCAGCCCCACATTGGCGGCTGCATCCACCGCTGCTGATGTCAGCGGCTGTCCGCTGACGTCACTACTGCCGTCACTACTGACGTCATCAACAACAACAAAAAAACACACAAACACAAGGGGGAAACCAGTAGCACTGCACACACGTAGTAGCCTCTGCTCACATCAGCCATCCTCGGCTGACGTCCCTGCATACAATAGCAGCACTCAACAAAAAAAACAACAAAAAGGGGAGGGAGGAAACACCACACCATGGCTGGTAGCCCCAGTGAAGAGGGGTCCTCCTCTATTGGAGGGACCCCTACCCCCCCTTTTCTGCAGCGACTGCAGCAACAGCAGCAGCAGCAAATGCAATAGCAGCAGCCGCAGTAGCAGCAGCAGCAGCCAGAGCCGCAGCAGTAGCAGCCGCAGCAGCAGTAGCAGCAGCACCAGCAGCACCAACAGCACCAGCAACCGCAGCAGCAGCTGCAGCAGCAGCACCACCACCACCACCACCACCACCACCACCACCACCACCACCGGCAGTAGTAGCAGCAGCAGCAGCAGCAACAGCAGCAGCAACAACAGCAGCCCACTGGTGTCGTTGGCGGCAATTCTGACCCCCTCGCTACTCTTCAGCAACAGCTCGCCGCCTTGACGCAGTAGCTTGGAGCGCTACAGTCAGTAGCCGCCCAGATTGCCTTGAGTGTGCTACCATCCTTCGTCCCTCCTGGGCACGCCGATCCAGCTGTGTTTGCTGCCACGTACTACCTGGCACAACAGCAGACTCAGCGCCAGCGGCAGACAGTGACTTCTGTCCTTGGCCCCACTCTGGGTGCCGGCTGCAGGCAGAAGGACTTTGAGACACCGCTACCGTCGCTTCAGGCCGGCGAGCAGTTCTGAAGCTGGGAGCTCAGCTTCCGGATCTTGGCGCAAGGTGAGGGTCTGTGGGCATATTACACCCTCCCTTGCGACTCCACCCAGGCAGACTAGTTGTATGACTCTGGTCGCGCCGTCCGTGCCCTTGTCCAAGTCGCCCCTCCAGCTTCCCGCCTGGCCCTAGAGCCTTTCCTCGGCGACTTCACTGCTGGCAACATCCCAGACCCTTCAGCCGCATGGCATGTCCTCACCAGGTCCCATCGCCTGTTGAGCGACGCTGAGATCAGCCGTCTACTCCGGGAGTTCAACTCCCTACACATGGGGGAGACCAAGACGGTCACTACCTACTGGCAGCGGGCGGAGGACATCCTTCGTCGTCTTGGCAAATCTGCTCCTCCCTCTCTGTCTGCGCTCCTCACCATCAAGCGCGGCACCACCAGCGCGTACGCAGACCTCCCCCGCCACAGCTACCTCATCGTCTTCAGGGAAGAAGAAGAAGAGCCGGAACAAGAAAGGCAAGGGTCCGTCGCAGAAGCAGCAAAAGCAGTCGTCGACCGGGTCTAGCAGTGGTGGCTCGGTCTGCCACAACTGTGGTCAGCCCGGGCACGGGTGGTACACGTGCCCGCTCCCAACGGACAAGGCGCGCGTCATCGCCACCATGCGTCGCCAGCAGGAGTGCCGTCTTGCCTCTGCCACCGTCGCTGCTACTAGCCCTTCCACTCCGACCTCGTCCGCCAGCCTTGCCACTCCAACAGCTCCGCTTGTCCCACTGCATCCCGCGCCGTAACAGTACTACCCACAGCCGTCGACGCCTCCGCTTCCTTCGCCGGCTCAGTCCTCCTACTACGCGGGCTCTGGAGCCGTCACTCCGTATACCGTCTACACTCCCGGTGCGTCCTCTCGTGAGCATCAGCTGGAGCAGTTCATCGCGCTCTAGCTTGGCCTGCCTTGCCCTCCTCCCAAGGGAAGTACAAGTTGCATCACCTCCTGCCTTCCTGCCCAGCCCTGCATGACTGAGACTGAGCTGCGGTCATGTCCCGTCTCCTCGTCTGTCTCGTCGTCTCCCATGGTCCCCTCCGACCCCCTCCTTGACGACATTGCGTGGCTTGACGATCGGCACTCTCGTTTTGCGCCTCCTTCTACCGCGTCCGCGTCCCTCGCTTGCTGCCATGTGACCGTTAGCGATCTCGCGACCCCTGTCCAGGACCCTGCTGAGACGTGGATCATTGACTCCTGGGCCACGCATCACATGACCACCTCTCGTGAGGCCTTTAGTATGCTTGGCCCTGTAGGCGATGTCTCCGGTGTCCGGACGGGTTCCGGCCAAGTGTTGCCTATCCGTGGTGTTGGCGTCAATCGTTTTCGTGGTCCTGCCGGTGATATTTTTTTTACCGATGTCCTCTTCGTCCCTGGTCTCGAGCTCAGCCTCCTATCCGTGACTGCCCTCGACCGCATGAGCATGGACGTTGTGCACTCGCGTGGTGTTGGCACTGTGTCGTTGCGTCCGTCTGGTCTTGTCAGCCTGCACGCTACCGCCCCTGGCAACCTATGGCATGTTCCCTGCCTCTCCTCTTCTCCTCCCGTTTCCTCCCCGTCGGCCGCCACAGGCCATGTGTTTGTCACCAGCACACTGTCTCCTCAGCACACCCGCCTCTTGCACCGCCGCCTTTGCCACGTCCACTCTGCCGTCGTAGAGAGCATGCTCCGCACCCAGCCAGCCAAGGGGCCTTGACCCGGAGACTTTCCCTCTCCCGTGTCCCACTCAGTGCATTGACTGCGCTCAGAGGAAGATGCACCGGTCCACGTACCCCTTGTCTCCCTCTCGTGCATCCGCCCCTCTCGCCCTTGTCCACTTGGACGTCATGGGTCCTCTCCCCACCGAGTCCGTCGGCGAGCGTGGCCGCTATGTCCTCACCCTCACGGACGACTATTCTCGCTACCGCTGGATCTTCTGCCTCCGGCAGAAGAACGATGTCACTCGAGCCATTCAGGACTGGCTTGTCCTCGCGGAGCACGAGTGTGGCCGCTCTCTTCGCCGCTTTCGCTCCGATCGCGGTGGAGAGTACATGGGTGAGGCCACGTCCTTTCTCGCCTCCCACGGGGTCCACCATGAGACATCGGCGCCCTACACACCCGCACAGAACGGCGTATCCGAGCGGTGGAACCGTACCATGGCGGATGCTGTCCATACCATGCGGGTCCAGTCCAGTCTCTCTGCTGGCTTCTGTTTTGAAGCTATGGCCTACATGACCTGGGTGGGGAACCGGATTCCCCACGGTCCCCTTCCCCGCCAGTCCACGCCATACCAACACTGGTACGGTCGGCGCGCTGACCTCCGCCTGGCTCACATCTGGGGCTGCGTGGCCATTGTGTGGCTCCCTGCCCCATAGCAGGGCGGCAAGCTCGCCCCCCGCGGACGCCCCTGCACCTTCCTAGGTGTGTCTCGTCAGTCTAAGGCCTGGCGCTTCTGGGACCCATCCTGACACTACATCGTCGAGTCCCGCGATGCCCTCTTCTTCGAGGATCTATTTCCTCGCGTCCTCATCCGCTCCGGCTCGTCCGTGTCCCTCCCATCGCGTGGGGGAGTGGTGAGTCCGTCCTCCATCCTGTTGCTTCCGGGTGACACATCACTCCGTCCCTCTGAGCCGGTAGCCCCAGTCGCGTCCGCTGGCCCTCCCGGGCCACCAGTCCCAGCCGCATCCGCTAGCCCCTCCGGGCCAGCAATTCCCGTCGAGTCCGCTGGCCCCTCCGGGCCGGCAGCCCCCGTCGAGTCCGCTGGCCCCTCCGGGCCGGCAGCCCGAGCTGCGTCTGCTGGCCCCTCCGGGCCAGCGGTTCCAGCCGCGTCCGCCGGCACCTCCGAGCCAGCTGCCCCCGTCGAGTCCGCTGGCCCCTCCGGGCCGGCAGCCCCCGTCGAGCCCGCTGGCCCCTCCAGGCCGGCAACCCCAATCGCGTCCGCTAGCCCCTCCGGGTTGGCAACCCCCGTCGAGTCCGCTGGCCCCTCCGGGCCGACAGCCCCAGTCACGTCCGTAGGCCCCTTCGGGCCGGCATCCCCAGCCGTGTCTGCCGGCTCCTCCGGGCTAGTAACCCCGTCCGCCTCCGTTTGCCCGTCGGACCCAGTGCCATCTCCTGCCCGACAGCGCTACACATGTGGCCCAGGCGGCAGCCTCCGACCTCGGCCAACAGTGAGCGCGCAGACCGTCACACCGCGTCTCGTGGTGCCTCGACCCCCTATGGCTCCACGTGTCTCCTCCACTCCCACGGTCGTGAGTGGGGACCCTGCCACGAAGGCTCTTGGCCTGACCACTTCGGCCATCATTGCAGACCTTCACCCAGGCTCTGCACTGGGCTACGCCATGCTTCATCACGAGCATAGGCATGCTGTCATGGCTGCACTCGCCCGCATCCCACCTGGAGCTCGTGATACACACGCCCTCTTAGTCCGGTCCACAGCACGCCCGGAGGACCCAACAATCCTACGCGAGGCTCGAGCCTCTCCTGAGGCCACACATTGGGATGCTGCCTGTGCCGAGGAGCTCGCTGCTATCCAGCAGCACCACGTGTATGACCTCGTTGACCTCCCTCCGGGTCGGAAGGCCATTGGTGCCAAGTGGGTCTTTCGGTGCAAGTGGAAGCCTAACGGGTCATTGGACAAGTACAAGGACCGCCTCACAGCAAAGGGGTTTGCTCAGGTCCCTGGGGTCGATTACGACCAGATCTTTGTCCCAGTCGGTCGGTTCTCCACTAGCCAGGCGCTCTTCAGCATGGTTGCCCTGCATGGGTGGGAGCTGCACCAGATGGACGTGAGCAACGCGTTCCTCCATGGCTCAGTGGAGGGTGACGAGCTCCACATGGTGCAGCCCCCAGGCTTCGACGACGGCACTGGGATTGTTTGGCGGCTGCGGAAGGCCCTCTATGGCCTGAAGCAGTCGCCTCGGTGCTGGAACCAGGAGATCAGCAGCACGCTTCTCTATGGCGGCCTCTAGTGCAGCAACGCTGACCCCACTCTGTTCGTCAGCCCGCGAGGTCAGTCCTTTGCCGCAGTTCTGGTCTACGTCGATGATCTCCTCATTGCGTCGCTAGACACGGCCGCCATCTAGCGTGTCAAAGACTTGCTACACGCCGCCTACCAAATGAAGGATCTCGGGTCTGCCCGAGTCTTCCTGGGTATGGAACTTGAGCATGATCGCTTCCAGGGCATCCTACACGTCCACCAGGCTGCCTATGTGCAGACCATGTCCACTCGCTTCGCTAAGGACCTGCCCCTCGTGCCTAGCGCATCTTCACCTATGTCACTCGATGGCCAGGTGAAGCTGAAGAGTCCTGACCCAGCTGTTGTGGGGGAGCCAGTTGATGTGACCACGTATCTGCGTGTCGTCGGGTCACTGATGTTCCTGGCGACGACGACGCTTCCAGACATCGCGTTCGCTGTCAACCTCTTGGCCCAGTTCTCTCAGGAGCTGCATCACCTCCACTTCGAGGCCGCAATCCGAGCACTGCGCTATGTCGTCTCGACCCCTCGGCGAGCTCTCATGTTCTGCCGCCAGCCGTCCGTTGTCGCAGTGGACTACACCGACAGTGACTGGGCCGGCACTCCGGACGGTAAGAGTCGCACGGGCTGGATCTTCCTGATCGGCGGCACATCTGTGTCCTGGCACAGTGGCAAGCACGAGTGCATTGCACGGAGCACTGCTGAGGCTGAGTACGTGGCCCTTGGCTCGGGCGCGTGTGAGAGTGTGTGGTTGCGTCGTCTGTTGTCCGAGTTGCGTCAGTCTGTCGCATCCATCACCTTGCATTGTGACAATGAGAGTGCCATGGCCATCGCCGACAATGACGGCGTGCATCACACATACACAAAGCACATCAATGTTGAGTATCACTATGTGTGTTCGTTGTTGCATGACAGCAGCATCAGCATCGTCTGGGTTGAGACAGCACGACGGTTGGCTGACTTCCTGACCAAGGCACTGAAACGGGACTCGTTCAAGAAGGCTGTGAGTTCAATCGCCGTGTGTCCGTGAGTAGCCCTCTCTGTCTCTGCCTGCGTCTCTGCATGCCCTGGGGGAGTCTGGATGTTGACCGTGTCTCTGTCCGTCAATGTGCACTATGCCTGTGAGTCATGGGGCAGTGTTGGTTATTTACGCATCTCTCATTCTGCTCTGTTGTGGCCTCCCGGCTTGTGTACATCAGCGTACAGATGACCGATGGCGAGACTCGACGCTGATGGAGTGTCTTCCGGTGGAGCCGACGCACGCTGAGGTCTACTCGCAGTTCGCTGGAGCCTCCTCTCTCCGGCGACGTGCTCAGCTCCATTGGCAGGCCTCCACGGCGGTCGTGCTGCCGGCGGTCACTACCACCGTAGTTGCTTTCTGCATACGTCACGCGCGTCACATCGCGTCTGCATCGTCATGCTCTGCATAGGGTTCTTGCTGCATGTTGCATGGCCCTGTTCGGCGTCTTGGACCATCATAGGCACTGCCTGGGTTCGGGAAGTCATAACTCCTTGCTACTATTTTTCTAGCTGTTTCTGACCACACGGCTGCGTTTGCAGCGTCGGTATTATGGTATGGTCCAGTTTTCAGGCAAAACGGACGACGCCCGGGTTATGGGCTGTCGGTCGTCTGGCAGGCCTCACCGAGAAAACCTGCCAGCCTGAAAATAGAGCTTTTTTCTGATTGGCTGTTGAACTGAGTAACAAGCTCTACAGAGCTGGGGGGAGGCTAGTTCTTGGAGGGGTCTCCCATTGTGTCTCATTCTTGATTGCTAATCAGTTGCTTTCAGTTTCCAGCTGCTTTCTGGCGCTAACACTGGCGCACGCATTTCCGAGTAACAAACCCAGAACTTCCAGACTTAGTCTCTAGGGCAGCAGACTGAGGGGGCAGCTGACTTAAGCAACTAGCGTGGAAGCCCGCACGTTGCATCAACAACGCTGCTGCCCCAACCTACTGCCTAACATTTCTGTCTAGTGCTGCTACCTGTGCTGGTGCTGCTGCCTCCACTGGTGCTTCTCCTCTTATGGTACTTGCTGCTCTACAAACTAAACTGAGTGAGACCGATGGACGGAGCAGGGCAGAGTCGCGGACCCGAAGGACAGACGATGAGCAGTACAAAAACTAGAAAGAAGCACAGATTCGCGGTGCGGGCTTCCGAACCGAACCGCGAACTTGTGGTTTTCGCCGACCAAACTACGTGTGTCAGGAAGAGCCGGGGTCAACCGTCTTCACGCTGGACCGCGACAGCAATGAGCCATGAGGCGATTCACGCCCCACGGCAGTCACGTTGAAACACTGCTAGCCCACCATCGGGTGTGAGTCATCCCTCATGGTCGTCACGCTCCGGCATCACTCGACCCCTGAAAGGCTGAAGCTCTTGGGCCCTCGGCCAATTACTCGATGGCCCCACTTCGAGCGGAAAATGTTTGGACTACCCCCGATCTAAGAACTATCACTATTCCCATCCCATGTTCACGTTGACGTGAATGTAGAAGTTGAAGTAAATGCACACAAGGATGTGGAAAATTACATATACATATAAATGTGCATAACGTTTCATGTGGAAGTAAACATACTTGTTAACATAAACATAGGCGTGGATTTGTAAACAGACATAGGCATTATCTCAAACGTAGATGCAGTTGAAGACATAAATGTAGGTTTTCATTGGTGAGACATAGCATAAACGTTTTTTTCTGGAATTTCTCTACAACATGAGCATGGTACCTGTAACGGGCCGTGTCTCCAGCTCCTGCTCTGAAGTCGTCGTCGGAGTTCGCAGAATGGCATTCTCAGTCCGCGTCAGGGGTTTACCCCCTTCGCAAGACTGAGGGGCAATCGTCATCAATGACCCAGAGCAGGGACACTCGAATATTTCGAGTCTGCGGAGGCCCATTTCCGTTTTTACCTAACCTCTGGTTTTGGGACCCAAACCGGGGGTTTTTACCTCAAACTCGTGTGTTCGCACGAGTTATTTTATTCGTTTTATGTCGAAGTTCGTCGTAAACAAACTTCGATTCATGTTCTGTCGTTCTGGCGCGAAATCGTCACGTGCGAGGCACGCCGGCGATTTCGCGCCAGCTATTTTGACCTCCCCATCGCTACCCCTATCCCTTTGTCCTCTCTTGCTCGTTTGCAAGGAGGGCGAGGGGGGGCGAGGGCACGAGGCCACGAGGCCTCGCCCTCGAGGCCCTCGTGGCCTCCCAGCCGCCGATCCGGCTGAGGCCGCGATCGGCGGCTGGCAGCTGG
>SZWC01000835.1:152924-193597 GCA_023375785.1 Penium margaritaceum
CCTTGCATAAACCGTCGAAAGTAGTTTGCAAGGCCGAGGAAAGACCGAATCTGCCCAACATTTTTGGGGCGTGGCCAGTCCACAACGGCTTCGACTTTTCGTGGGTCGACACGGATGCCGTCCTTGCCGACGATGTGTCCAAGGTACTCGAGCTCATCTTGTGCAAACTTGTACTTGCTCACTTTCGCATAGAACTTCTGTTCCCGAAGGATTGTGAGAACTTCGCGCAGATGTTCTATGTGCTCTTCCATTAATTTGGAGAAAACCAGGATATTAACCAGGTAAACCAAGACAAACTGTCTGAGTTGCTTGGCGAACGTTCGGTTCATTTCTCCTTGGAAGGTTGCCGGGGCATTTGTAAGCCCGAAGCATAACACTCGGAACTGATAGTGTCCCATGTGCGTTCGAAACGCGGTTTTGGGCACATCATCTTCCGTGATGCGGATTTGATGGTACCCTTGAGACAAATCCAAGGACGAAAATACTTTTGCGCCTTGNCGTGTCTTCCGTCACGTCGTCCTCCACTTTCTGCAGCTGAGCCAAGAAGTATCGACAACCTTGTCGAATACGTCTCTTGACCTGCATTGCAGACAAGCTGGCATGGACTTTGAGTCGGGTCGGTGATAATTCGGTACTCGGAATCAACGTAAAGCGGAGTTGTCCTTTCCGGAGGATCAAACGCTTTGATTCAAAGCACATTAGAGCCTTGTTGTCACAAAGCCAGGGATCGCCTAGCACCACGTCAAACGGGTCAAGAAGGTTGAGTACCTTCAACGTGACACTCTGTGTGTACCCTTGAATACAAATTTTCGCTTTACAAGTACCGATCACGGGTACCGTACGGTTGTCTTCGACAACAACTGCGCCATTCGATGGCTCGTACTTCAGGCCAACCTGTCGGGTAAAGCCAAGGCTAACAAAAGATTCGTCCCCTCCAGTGTCAGCCAATACGTTCACGGGAGCACCAGCTAGGTGTCCTTTGAACTACATGGTCATGTTGCCTCCACTCTTCCGAGTGAACAGACTCGACGACGGTAAGCCGAGTTTGTGATAAACACGGAATCTGTACGACGGGCGTCGCAAGTCCCATGATTCACCCACTCAAGTCCACATCTTGTGGGCACGTGTGACTTCGGCCAGCACCTTCCAGTCTTTAAATTTCACTGGGTCAAAATTGTCGACTAAAGGTACTGCGAATGTGATTGAACTCATCGCTTTGAGGGCGTTTGTTTCAATCACCGTGTTACACAACTCTTGCACAGTGGTTGGTGTCACCACCACTAAGCAGGTTCGGTCATGCATCTCGTCTGGTGATACAAGATTTAGTGGGCAATGTCGATCAGCAAGTGCAGAATGAGATTCAATGAGAGGGGAGAAAACAACAGAGAAATTTGAACTCGTCAAAAACTCAAATTGTTTAACATCCTCGTCTGAAAACATGAACTCACACTCGTGATCCACTTTTACCCCTGAGTGGTCCCCACCGACGTCACTCAGGGGTGGGGAAAACCCGCCCCACGGCCCTGTCCGTTACCACGGCCGGGCCCATTGCCGCGACCGCGACCCTATCCACGGCCTTGTCCACGGCCTCCTGCTGCACCATCCCCACGAGGTGCCGCTGCTGCAGCTAGCGCCGCGGCCTCTTGTCCACCACCAGCAGCCTCAGGGCACTGAGCCCTAAAGTGGCCCGGCCGCATGCAGTTGTGGCAGAGCCCTTCGCGGAAGGCTGCGTTGCGACGCTCACGCGCCGCCTGCAGCTCGTCGTTCTCACGGCTGCGCTTGTTGTTGAGACCCTTGTATCCACCAGCCTTCTTGGCCGGAGGGTTTGTAGGTTGCTTGCCCTTGGCCCCGCCCCGCTGTCCAGCTGACCCACCAGCCCTTGCAGCGTCCACGCGCATGTCACGCCCCTGATGTGCACGCGCGTTCGGCCGTGCATCACAGTAGTGTTTCGGGTTCGCCGAATACACTTCGCTCATGTAGTCGCGCAACGCCCTCCAGCTTGTCCAAGCTTGGCCAGTGGCTGTCGTGGTGGTCTTGTCCTTCAGCTTCTCGCTGGCGAGACCATCTCGCAAGTACTCCAGCAGCATGCACTCTAGGTACTTGAACGTCTGAGTCCCATCGCTCTCGGTGAAGCTTTCGGCTTTCTCCACGAGTGCGGTGAACTCGCTCAAGTAGGATTCGAGCGAGCTACCCAGCTGCCTGAAGTCCTTGATCTTTTGGAAGGCGCGTTGCGCCTCCTTGCGTTGGGTGCACTTCTTGCGCATGATCGCGCAGAAAGCCTCCCACGGCATGGGCTGCCACTCGAGGTGCGGCTGCTGCGCAGTCCACTCCTTGACCACGTACTTGAAGAGTTTGTCTTCAAGCCGCGTCGTGGCAAGGTCACCCCACTGACTGAGTGGCGCCTTGTGGACACGTAGGACGTGCTCCATGCGGTTCAGCCAGTCGGTCAGCTTCACGCCCTTCCGGAAGATCTCCACACTGTGGAGGAAGGACGTGTTCATGACCAACCCCGAAGTCGTCGAGGTAGGCAAGTCATCGCTGCCGCCGGCAGTGGCCTCCGCAGCTGCGGCACGCTGCACTTGCTGCTGCATCCGCACCTGGGTCACGCTCTGCAACGCCTTGTCGAGGTCGTTGCATTGGCGGCTTGCCTCATGGGCGACGAGGCGCTGCAGCTGGCGATCACGGTCAAGGTCCGTGATGCTCTGCCCGACGTGGGCCAGCAGGTTGGCGAACGCGAACTTGAGCTCTGATGTCGTCAGAGCATCGGCGATAGCCTCCAGGGCCTCACGTTGTCCGTGCACCCTTACCCACTGCAAGAGGGTACGGTTCGCGTACACGCCTCCAAGGAGCCCCACCTTTCGGAGGAGATTGTCGTCGGCGACGACGCTCGAGTGGGCGCTGCCTTGCCCCATTGCGACCGCATCGTAGGAAGGAGGGTCCGCCCCCATTCCTCCGAGTGGCGCCGTATCTCCACCACCGGTTGTGATCTTGAGTCGGCCTGCGGCCTCGGCAGCAAACTCCGCGAGCCTTCGACGGTCGTCGCGAATTGCCTTCGCGGCAACGTCATCCGGCTCGTTCTCGCGGGAACTTCCCGTGTGGCTGCTTTCAACGCCCTTGCTGCTTTCGGCAGTCTCGTTGCCGTCGACAGCTTCAGGCGATGCGACGAGCGTCTTGCCCTTCTCGAGCAATCGACTCGAGCTCGTCGCACGACGATGGCGATGGTCGCGATCCTCGTCGCCTTCGCCATCGTCGACGTCGTGCTCTTCGACGGGGTCCTCCTCCGGAAGATCCCCCTCCATCGTGTCGTCCGTCGCATGGGGGTCGCCCATGTGCGCGTCGACGTGCTCGTCGAGCACCTTTGCGGCCTCCGCACGCTTCTCGGTGTCGCCGAGGTTGGCGTCGGTTGCCTTAGGCGGTAGCGTTGCCCTAGGCGGCACGGTTGCCTTTGGATTGGCAACCGTGCTCGCGGCGGCGGCTCCCAAAACTTGGAGTCCGCTGAGAGCTCGTGGTGACGCCGTCACCACCTTGCCCTTGTTGGTCTTAGACGGTCCGGCACTTGCCATCGTGTCGCTCGTGCAACTAGCACGTGAAGGTTGTTGTGAGGATCACCCCACAACGAGGAGGAATCGCCTCCTAAGACGTTGCTCTCACGATCGGTGAGGCAATTTCAATTTAAATATCTATTTTCCTAGGCCGCCACGTCGGCACAAGGTCGTGGGTTTAGAAACTAGTCCTCCTAAGCCGTGACTCACGGCACTTGGTAGCAACTAGGATCTAGGAAGACAGAAAATCATAATACAAGGGAGAGACAAGGAGTGTGAGTACCGCTCACAAGACTAAACCAAAGAACAAGAAGGCAAACAAGTACAAAGTCAAGAAAGAAAAGACTACTTTTCTTCTTGTATTCTTGTCTTCTTCTCTTCTGGGCTTCCTTGGTCTCTTCTTGCGTCTTCTTGTCACGTCACGCGCCCCTTGGCGGCGTCCTCCTTGAGCCGGCGACGTTGGGGGAGCCGCCAAAAATCCCCAAGGTGGCACCCTCCTTCTTTTTAGGGTTCTCTCAGGTCGTGAGAGTCCCTAAGCTTGGGGAGGGATGCTGTCCCAATTTTTTGGGTGAAGGAGGTTTGAAGGCGCCTTGAAAATGAGGAGGATTTTGTGGTTTTAGAGGTGGGAACTCCCCAACCCGCCCCACAAAAATCCTCCTAGCCCCCTGGAAGTGTGGAGATGCTGGAAGAAAGTGTCTCCACAAAGTAGAGCTTTTTTCAAGCTCTCTAACGCAACTTTCGACGCTTCAATCCGTGAAATGTGGATGCCGTAGTCCGTTCTGGCGTTTTTGCTGCTGCTTGCAGCTGCCGGCGGCGTTTCATCGATGTCGTAGCCGCCGTTTCCGTCGAACCCTTGGTCGCGAGGGTCGTCTGGCTCTGAGAACCACTGTAACAGGCCGTGTCTCCAGCTCCTGCTCTGAAGTCGTCGTCGGAGTTCGCAGAATGGCGTTCTCGGTCCGCGTCAGGGGTTTACCCCCTTCGCAAGACTGAGGGGCAATCGTCATCAACGACCCAGAGCAGGGAGACTCGAATATTTCGAGTCTCCGGAGGCCCATTTCCATTTTTACCTAACCCCTGGTTTTGGGACCCAAACCGGGGGTTTTTACCTCGAACTCGTGTGTTCGCACGAGTTATTTCGTTCGTTTTATGTCGAAGTTCGTCGTAAACAAACTTCGATTCATGTTTTGTCGTTCTGGCGCGAAATCGTCGCGTGCGAGGCACGCCGGCGATTTCGCGCCAGCTATTTTGACCTCCCCATCGCTACCCCTGTCCCTTCGTCCTCTCTTGCTCGTTTGCAAGGAGGGCGAGGGGGGGCGAGGGCACGAGGCCACGAGGCCTCGCCCTCGAGGCCCTCGTGGCCTCCCAGCCGCCGATCCGGCTGAGGCCGCGATCGGCGGTTGGCGGCTGGCCGGCCGGTGGCCGGCCGGTCGCTTGGCCGGCCGCCGGCCGTCCAGCCGGCCGGCAGCGAGCTGGCCGACGGCCAGCGAACTGCTGGCCGCCGGCCAGCCCTCGCTGACGCGAGGGGTGGTGCGCAACCACCCCTCGCATCAGCGAGGAGGGAGGGCCGAACCGGCCCTCCCGCTACAGTACCAAACAAACATGCGTAGATAGACAAGACGTACATCAATGAAATAGACGTTGAATCATGAAAGATGTAACTCATTATAATCCGATTGCATGTCTCCATGTGGCGCACAACCAGTTGAAGCCCCGAGATATTGCATACATGACTATGATCATTCTACATTAAAAAAGCTGGTGTTGCCGCATTTAGACTGCAAGGGTTAAAAAACACATTTTTTTAGTCCTCTAGTGGTCCTCTAGAATGTAGAAAATAATTGAGCATGAGCCATCCTAATGTGGTGAATCAGATAATTTCATTGCATTTGTATCCATGCGACGATAAAGATCTCAAAATTCCTTTGTCTTTTGTTTTAGTCAAACCCAAGGGGCACTACTGTACCCTTTGTCAAAAGGGTACAGTAGTGCCCCTTGTGTTCGACTAAAACAATCATTTTCATTCGATCAATCAGGCACATATTTAATTCGGTTATGGACGAAACACTTTCCAAACTACAAAAACTCCATCCCACTACATGCAATTCCAAGGCAAGGGTGAGATGAGGAAATTGCTCAAAAATCGGATGAGTGTCTGTTGCTAGAGGAACTCTGCACGGGATGTGGCAGTCTGAGTGCTTTGCATTGTCTTCCAGTGTACGGTGTTCTCTCCTAATGGTCAAGCACGTCGTGAGGAAAGATTTGTCCCGGTAGAACACATTATACCTCTTCCACACTCGGCACTTTCTACTGTGCAAAGCGAGGAAGGAGCATGCTTCGCATTCCATGTTCAACTTTCAAGTTAACACCGTTCCAAGTTATGAGGACAGCCTGGCGTATTGAACCAACATTACGACCAATATTTCACATAATGTTAACAGAATACCCATTGACGAGGCAGTATCAAAGTTAGTAGGCCAGAAGTTAGGGTCAATTCAACTAGCACTAATTTGCATTCCAGAATAGGGTCAAATATGAGGGTAACGAATGTGTCTGGTCAACATACTTCATAACCCTGTGCACGCTTTGCGTGCAGCATTCACACTTGTCTTCAACAGTTCAGGGACTTCAAATTCCAGTGCATTGTGTTTGGTTGTGAGTTTCTACCAGGTAGGTCAAGTTTTCCTCTGCGCACTAATAACCAATCCATTTTAGCTTACTGATCTCTTCCCTGTATGTTTCAGAACCATTCCTTCAGTACACACTACCTTTACTTCATTGATCACTAGAAAACGAGCCTACTTGACCACACAAAAACAGACTTGGACACGTCATGCTCCATGTCACACAACAGGGCCAAGAAGGCTCAAGGTGAAACTGTCTCAACAGAAAACTTCCAGATTGCCCAGCCCCAACCCTCCCCCCACACTCAAGATGGAACAGCCACTGTCTACAGCTTGTCCTCCCATTCTGACAGGGGTGGAATGACGAGCTTGGCACCCTTCCGCTTGCGGATGTCAAGCACAATCTTGTTGGCCTGAGTGTCAGCCTCCAGAGGATCAGAGTTCAGCAGCTCCCAGTGATCAAAGACACACTGAGGGAAGGCCTGTCCGCTTGTGGCTGCACGGAGCTGTGAGGAGAATCCAAAAGATTCAATGACAGGAAGATGAGCTTTGATGTTGTAAAGAGGTGTACCAGGCCTCTGCAGCTCCTCAAACACAGTACCACGCTTCTGATTGAGTGTGCTGTAGATGCCACCAAGTGCTCCCTCCGGCGCCTGAATCTCCACCAAGTACACAGGCTCCAGGAGGCGGGGCTTTGCAGTAAGCTGTGCAGCATACAGCACACGGCGGGCTGTGCCAATCAGCTGACCACCACCACGGTGAATGGCGTCAGTATGGAGGGTCACGTCCAAGATCTCAAAGCCAATGCCGCGCATGTTCTCCTCGGCCAGAGCTCCTTCCTTGCTGGCCCACTGCATACCAGCCACCACATGCTCCTTGATCTCATTGAGGTACTGGACTCCCTTGCACATGTCAATGATCATGTTGGGTCCCTGCGTCTCAGGCCCAAAGCACCAAATCTTGCGAGCAATTTCCTTGTCCCAACCAAATTCACTGGTCAGGAGTTTGACGCGCTCCTTGGGATCATCGCGGGGGCCAATCTTCCCCTCATCAATTGCCTCTGCGAGACCCTCCTCCAGTGGCCTAGCCTGGAAGTAGAGACGGTTGTGCTTGTTGGGGGACTTGGACATGACAGTGTGGTCAGAGCGATCGAGCACTGTCTCACGGAAAGACACAACTGGATCAGAGATGATGATCTCAGCTCCTCCCATGAAGTCTTCCTGCAGAATCACTCAGGACCAAAAAACGATTTCGATCAGTCCAAGGAGTTCACATTTAGAGCGTCCTTCAGTTTCATTCACTGAAACCCAACAAACATGCAATGTCCATCAACAAACCCGTGCAGAATAATTACCTGCAGGTCCTTGAGGCAGATCTCCAGATGCAGCTCACCCGCGCCAGCCACAATGTGCTCGCCAGACTCCTCAATACTGCACACCACCATGGGGTCTGACTTGGAGAGACGCTTGAGCCCTTCCACGAGCTTTGGAAGGTCAGATGCCACCTTGCACTTCACAGCAACGCGCACAACTGGTGACACGCTGAACTTCATGGCCTTGATTGGGTGGGCGTCAACATCAGTCTCTCCAGTCAGGGTTGCGTTCTTGGTGATGAACTGGTCGAGGCCGACCATTGCCACTGTGTTGCCACATGGCACATCCTCCACCGACTCCTGCTTGCGACCCATCCAAATGACAGTACGCTGCACGGACTTGACGTACAGATCCTTCTTCTGGCCGGGAACATAGTTCGGCCCCATGATGCGAACCTTCTGACCAGTTGACACCCTTCCGGCGAACACACGACCGAAGGCAAAGAAGCGACCCTTGTCGCTCGCAGGAATCATCTTGCTCACATAGAGCATGAGTGGCCCTTCTGGGTCACAGTTGCGGATGGCAGTGGCGTACTGGTCATCAAGAGGGCCTTCGTACAAGTTCTCCACGCGGTACCTCTGCGCCTTCGAGGGCGACGGCAAGTGCCAGATCATCATCTCCAGGAGAGCATGCTGGGCAGGTAGCCATGCCTGCATGGTGCGCTTCATCAGGGGCTTGCCGCTAAGCTCCTTCGCACTGTTATCCAGGGAGCAACCCAGCTTCTCAAGCATTGGGAAGAGCTTGTCCTTCTCGTCGTTCATTGCCGCATTGATGACCTGTTGGAACGGAAGAGACAAGCGGCGTTAGGAACTACTGAGGGCCATTGTTCAACTTTGATGTGAAACATTCTGGGGAAAAACTGGTGAACCTCACTCAGCTATAAGGACAGAAGAACCACCATGAAAGCATACCTGCTTAATGGGGTTGTAGACGAATTGGACAAAACCACGCACGCAAGTGGGCGAACCAGTGTTCTTCGTTGTCCACTTCTTCGTCGCGGGATCAAAATAGTTCTCGCCCCACAGCCTGTCCATCATCTTCTTCCTGTCAACCTTGAACTTGTCAGCGTACATCTTTGCAAAGTTGGTGAGAGTGAAAGCCCAACCGTGCAGACCAGCAGAGAAGGCAACGGTACCCTTCTCAGGGTACACTAGCACATCACCAAGAAGCTTGTCCTGGTACGTTGCCATGACCACGTTGATGTTCTCAATCACGCGGCGGAAAGTCTGCGGGAGCAATGAAGTACACGGCAAAGGGGCAGGGTTGAGTACGATGATTGGCAGGGCTGAAGGGCGTCTTGCTGGGAGAAATGGACTGCGCCTTGTTCAGCGGAGAGCGGTGGCAGACTGGGGTGCGATGAGAGTTGCGATTCATGGGCCAATGCTTGCATTGGTGCGCGCATACGTCTTCAGTTTCATTCATCTCATGTATTTTGTCTGATCTGAGTGAGCTTTAGCGTGTAGATACCCACCTGGTAAGCCTCCTCGCCCTCAACCTGCAGCTCGAGGAAGCAACGGTCCATCTTGTTCACGGTGAGGACTGGGCGAATACGCTCTCCCAGGGCCTGGCGGAGCACCGTCTCAGTCTGCACGCACACACCCTCGATGCAGTCCACCACCACGAGGGCACCATCGGTGATACGCAGCGCGGCCGTCACCTCCGACGAAAAGTCAACGTGCCCTGGGGAATCAATCAGGTTGATGAGGTAGTCGTTTCCATCCCTTTCCCCCTCAAGGCCAGACAACTCCTCGTCTGTCATCTGGTAGAAGAGTGAGATTCCGGTGGACTTGATAGTGATGCCACGCTCAGCCTCATCAGCTCGAGTGTCAGTGAGGCGGACATCGCCGGCCACCTCTTGGGCAATGATACCAGCAGCGGCCACGAGGGAATCCGTCAGAGTGGACTTGCCTGCCATGAATTAGAAGCAGGCCGGTATCGTTTGGGGGGGGGGGGGTGAATACCCGTAACACTCGAGGGCAAACACTATGCAAAGATATGGGTTGGCCATCTGCGACGACGGCGGGGAATGGCTTCAGGCGGAGACATGGGAGAGTGTGAAAATGGGCTCTGGCAGGGGGTAGGGAGGAGTGGGGGTAGGGACGAGGGGTGTGTATGACGGAGTTGCTTATGCTAGAAAACACAAGGTGGTGTGGGACAATGCGTGCATGGATGTTCACGTGCCGCCACGTGCGGTGCTTACCGTGGTCGACGTGAGCAATCACGGACATGTTTCTGATGTTGTTCTTCTTGTCCATGATAGCCCTCAACTCCTCAAACGTGAACTTCACCTGCACGGTGAGAGGAGCACCGACAAGAGGTTGGGAGTGTAAGGAGAGGCACTGACACTAAGTGAATTTGATACATGGTGCACGCAAAGTTGGTCGACCGAATTCGGTCACACACGGGGAGGACACGGCCGTGAAGCCCGAGAGCTCATCAGCGGCGAGCCATAGAGGCTTACCATCTTGGCAGACTTGTGGGGTACAGGCCAGAGGCCGGGTAGTAGGGAGAGTGGTAAGAAAGTCGGAAAATCCGGCTACAAGCCGGAACTACCTGCTGAAGGTGAGGAATCTCTGTTCTAAGACCTCGGAACTGGCCAGCCTTGCACTTCGCTGTTGCCTGCAGCACAGGAGGGTGTGGGGAAGCAGTAGCTTGCACAACCGTTCCGACTTCGTGCTGCTCAACCGAAGGCTATTGCCCTGTCCGCGAGCAGTCCATTTGGGCCCACAAACATTGTCCGGTAAATTCTTTCGAATCCTAGCCTGAAGGTCATCGATTTAGACGACGTGTGTCCACATTGAAGGGTGCATCGGCGAGGTTGATTTTGGTCCATGGCTGGCGGTTCGTGCAATCGGTTTCAAAGTGGACACGCTAGGTGTCGGCGAACCTCGCGAAGACGATGCGACGGCTGGTGTAGAGGTGAGGGGTTTTGGTTACCACTGGACCGTGGGTACCTTAGCCCCACAGACCCCTTAGTGGCCACTACGCGGTGCCTACTGCAATACGGTCTACTGCGCTTCCACCACTGCGCTTCCAGCAGGGACAGGCTCCCACCACGGCAGCAAGTTGCCAGCACGAAGCTCCATCCCGGTGCTGGAGGCGCCAGCGTGGCGCTGAAGGTGAAATCGGGGGATCTTTTCTGCGTGACGTCCTCGAGGCGGCGGACTTTTTGCGCCAGCATGCCTCTTGCCAACGCATTTCAGGGAATGCCTGATAGCTCCCGTCCCATCGAGCATCTCCAAGTAACGACTGCACAAGAATGGGATAACTCGTGTACATCGTCGATCCTGAAACGGAGAGCGTAGCCAAATGAGACACGAGGAAAAAGCCTGATCACCAATAGCAATGCATGAGGAGCCCAGCTAACTTTCACATTTACGATCAAGGCAACAGGCAAGTAAGTTGCGCCATTTTTTAATTAAATTAATGAGATATTTAATTTCATATATTTCAAAAACATTAATTAGTTTTCTAACTACGATTTCATGACAAGTCTCTTCTTTTCTTCCTCCTTCTGCATACCATGACTGCAATGAACAATGTGTACAATTGAAGAAACGGGTAAGAGTATTATGATAAATATTTCTCATTTAATTGTTGCTTAATCCTCCCATGTTTCCTAATCATCCGAGTTGTGTATGCTAGCATGCACCATGTCATGATAATACTATAACTTCATGGCAAACAACTTGATGTGTCTGTGTTACTCTGGATTCTATTATATAGGGGTTCAATTGGGATGGAAATTTTCTATTCGTATTAACATTTGGAAAACTTGACAAAGTAATCTCGGTTAAGGCTGTATCCTTGTGCGAGGTGTCGTGCTCCTTCACGCTTCGAAAATCCAAACCTACCTGGTTCCTGTCTTATTGAAGGCGCAAAACTGGTTGCGGTGGTCTGAATTCTATGCCGGACTGAACAGTTGGACAGGTTGCTTTGACGTTCAAATGTTCCAAACCGACAACGCTTGAGAAGATATTCTAATATTTGTTTTGGCGTGACTGGCCTTGTTAACCTTGCAATACTGATAATTGTTTCAACTTGGGATTTCTTTACAGTACTACATGATATATTGTAGCAATCCTTCGTGCACTTAGTCTGGAGAATGTGAGAAAACATCGTTCTTCACGACTTCCAAGCCATTCGCAAGGTCGCTATTAGGGTGGCCTTAAGTCGCGAGGCTATAAAGTCAAGTCGGATTAATATACTGGCCACGTGGAACAGCGGATGAAAAAGGACGGTCATCGCTGGACGTCACGTAATTTGGAAGTAGTTTTTTTTTCTTTTTTTCTTTAGGACAGGAGCTCGCTAGAGAAACCCGTCCTTGACTTCGCCAAATTTCGTCGCTTCTCGTCCGGTCGTTGCCTTCCAAAAGTTTTCCCTTCCCATCTTCGACGTTCCTTGTACCTTGTACCACATGCTTGGGCTTGAAGGTCCGCTTTTATGGTCCAACCCAACTTTCGCCTTGCTTAACCACTGCCTTGTCCTTTCCACAACTTCGTACCCTAGTGGAAATTTTCTCATGAACCGGACTGGCATCTGGATTCTCTAGCTATCCGGGTTTCTTGGTAACAAGTCGTGGGAAAGGTAGCATTCCTTGTGGCGCGGGTGTCTCCAAAGGTAACAAGTATCGTGTTGTCAATCGTGCTTAAAATGGCCATATTGTTGTGTATCTTTCAAATTAGCACACAACACCAATCCATCGTAGTCGCATCCAAGCACCACCCTCGCTCCATTCATGCGCAGAAATCGCACACTTTGCCGTTTGTTTATCGAGGAGCATAAGGGTGTGCCACAGGCTAGAGAAGCTTCTAGGAACCTTCCAAACCACTTTCCGCAACATTAGGCCTCATCGCTAGGTCAGCGTGTGACAATAGTCACAAGTCAGAGGCAAGAACTACAAGGGTCTGGGTAGGGACACGTGCACAGTGTCAAGAAGCTGAAATCTGAATGTAATCGCAGAGAGAACTGACAACTGACAACACAGCGTAAATACCTACTGCGGCTCATGACAAGTGACGCACGCGAAGTGCCAGTTTGTCATAAAACTGACCTAAAATCACTGTTTTGGTCATAAACCTGCGCACGTGTATCCGAATGCACCACCGTCTGAATCTAGTGATGCAGAATCTCGAGGCGGACGCTAAAACTGGTCACACGTACAAGTCCGGCATCGATCGGTGGATAGACAATGCAAAACATGCAAACCAGCCTCAAGAGAGTCCACTGAGAAAACTATAGCGTCTGCAGAAAATCCGGAAAGGACCCCGGCAAGCACTTGGGATGTCGTGGCTGCTGTCTGGCAGCTGCTAGTGCACGGAGCTACCACTCGTCTGTGTCCAATCGCTAGCTGCGTCCGGATCATGGATCATGTCGTCATGCTCTCCGGTAACGCCACTCCATACCACCAGTACTAGGTGTATGGATAATCAGCGCGTCATCGCTCGTGATGGGTGGAAGCCACACAAACCAACACTCCCCCTGGATGACACAGCTGTCACCGCAATGACAAGTGAGGGGCTACACTCACTGTCCGTCGTAAACACCAACCACAATACAAGGTCTCCTCGAGACAATGGTGTAACTCACCAAGTGTCCGGGTCTCGACAGTACAATACACAATCCACATAGCCACGTGCGAAACATCACATAAGAGGTACAAAGCAACAAGGTCTCCTCATGAGCCTCCAAACATGTCTCCGGGGTCCGGGTCTCGACCATACCTGCTCGCATGCATGGAACATACATACCACATGGAGGCAATGGGTCTCCATGTCACACCGGTACAAGTCACCAGGTACACAAGTCTCGACCAGCATAACCTCAATTGGAGCATTGTGCCAGACACAAACTAACCACGTTGTCCTCATAAGGGTGTCTTGCCAAAGCCCACACACCAACAGAACAAGGGTGTGCCACAGGCGTTGTGATGCTGTTTGAGCTAGCCACTTGCAGCTGGAGGAAAACGATGCATGCATGGCACGTAGTTTGATGTCCAAAACCATAGCGTGGCAACGCCACGCCGATTGGTTCAAGGAGCCACGTGGCTCGAGTAGGGTCACTTTGGACTTTGGGCGGTGAGATGGGATGGCTTGAGGGTCGAAGACCCCCAGGCACCGCGGTTTTCGCCTAGTCGGCCAAAACCGAGACGACTATATATGTGAGTGCAAGCCTCATCTATGTGATTCATCCAGTTACATTCTGTCTGAGTGCAACATTGAAGAAATAAGGCACAACTACTCTCCATCTGAGAGAGTTGTGCCAACTATAGGGCTTCTTTCCAATGTCCCCTGGGCAATTTCTTTCAAGAACCAAGTGATGGATGGAAACCACACATCTTCTACTGTCTCATCAAGATTCATTGGAATCCACATGTAGGATGTCGTATTGCTGCCTGCCATAGTTGGATAGCAACACACGTATCCAAATGGCTAGACTTGGAGCTTCAAGCTCTTGTGCAGCAACAACCAACCAGTCTCAAAGAAAATACCTCTATACTATTAGAGATTGAGGCACTTCGGTTACCCTTGGACGTCATTCTTGCCACCTACGACGTTGTTGTACTCTACCCTAGCATACCAATCACATCCGCTCTCACCTTGTTCCAATAACTTCTTCGTCAAGCTCATTATCCCAAGACACCTGTCATCATTCATCTGTTATCATGTGTGATGCACAACTTTTCTATTGAGTTTATAGATGAAATCTACAAACAGGTCAAAGGCACAGATATGGACACACCAACAGCCCCAGCCTTCGCTATCCTATTTATGAGTTTGCTCGGCCAAGAAGCCACTCGAAGATGCCAATCACGAACGTTTGTCCATCTACGATACATCGACGATGGAATTCTCATCTGGATTGGCTCCCATACGGATCTCCTTTACTGCCTCTCTACCCTTGGCAGCTTTGACGATAACATCAAGATCAAGCGGGACATCTCCACCACCAGAATTGACTTCCTCAACATCACGCTCAGCAAAGGTGAAAGGTTCGAGACATCTAATATTCTGGATGAAGAAACATACCAGAAACCAATGAATGGGTACCTCTACCTTCCCTTCCATAGCGACCACACCAGGAGCTATCTGCGAGCCTTTATATTCTCTAAGTTACGGCGCTACCTCATCCGGACATCCTTAGCCAAGGAATTCCTAATCAGAAAAAGGAATTTCTATGCTCGGCTTCGAGCACCCAGACACCCTAAGAGATTCTTGCTACCCATCTTGTCACAGGTTCGACACTCTCAACGCCATCAACAACTCACTCTGATCCTTCATCCGAGCCCCAAGATGGAGCCGACGTCAAAAGCACGACCTCGTGTGCTCAAAGCACTTATAAACCCACGAACTGAAAGTCTTTCCCCGTGTTTACACATACAACGTCTTACGCGTTGACTGAAGCAATTTAATGCCACTGTATTCACGGGCTGGCCTACAATAGCGTGGAGGCTGCCAAGAAAATTACGCACCTTCGTTTGGACCTCTAAGTTATGGAGGTAACGGCTAGGCCCTCCTTGGCTGAGTAAGACCTAGAACCTTGTGAAGAGTCCATGTGATACGAATGGATGTGTGGGTAGTGCTTTAACAGTACAAATCTGTTTACATTGTCATTACGGCACTAATGAAGGCCCATAAGGCCAAAACCGATCTGCCAATTATGATTTTCTTTCAGACACCCCTCTCTTACCATCTATTTTTATCTAACATTATCTCCTTGCAGCCTTGAGATGACTTCCCCATCTTCAGCCACGTGGCTTGACCAGGGTCACTTTGGACCGTGGGCGGTGAGACGGGATGGCTTTAGGGTTGGAGATCCTAAAGCACTCCAACTTTGGCCCACTCAGCCAAGGATTCGTCGAATCCGTTACAATGGTATCAGAGCTCCGGTGCTCAAATCCCACGTCACGATTATTGGAGATGCTAAGGCAGCTCTCACTCCTAGTGGGGGGAGTGTAGCGTGGCAGTGCCATGCTACCTTGAAGGAGCCACATGGCTCGAGGGGGGCGACTTGGGACTGTTGGCGGTGAGACGGGATGGCTTAAGGGTCGAAATTCCCGAGCACCATGATTGTGGCCTAGTCGGCCATAAATCTAGTTGAATCCGCTACAGAAGTGTGGTGTGATGGTGCTGAAGTCACTCGACAACATTTCTCCCCACACAGTGGCATCCAGCAGCCTTAAAATAGGGAACTTGTCTCAAATCGACTCCATTACGTGGTAATACAATAGTCACAATGATGCCAACGTAACTACAGCCACGACAATTCAGTACCATAGTTGCAGAGAAGAACGTTTGAACAAATGCTAGCACTATTGTCGACTTCAAATGTGCAAGTTGTATGCATGGTTGTCTCTTTGCACGTTTTGTCCCACGCTATCTCCTATTCGATTCCTAGCACTATCACAACCTTCATTTCTTTGTTTGTTTGGCGGTGCAAAGGTTACTTTGTGCCTCGCATAGTGCATAACAAGCAAGGTATGGTAGAAGCACATCAAGAGAAGCCTGCATCATTTGATGGTCATTGTGAAGAAACATGGCTGCTATCTACATACCGTTGTGTCCATTTGAACGACAACAACACACGCTTCATCGCCGTGTAGTTATGCAAACAGTTAAAGTATTGAAAATTTTAGTGTACATGATGAGACAAGGAACAAAAATGATGAGAACAACAACTACATCATCATGGCAATAATGAAATGGATTGGACGTTGCACATGTTACGTACCACACGTACATGAGACCCTAATCTTTCTAAGTGGGAATTTTTTCCATTACAAAAACAGCCCACCGCGTAACGGGAACCCAATTGTTACCCAGACGGTCGATGGAACTTGGCCAACTTCACTCGCTCTCCGGCAAACTTTCTCAAACTTCCTGACAACTTGAACCACTTTCAAGAATAATTCAGTCAAGGGACTCCTCGACTCCGATGGAAGTGGGCACTGTCATCCAGAAAGAAACACAAACCTGCTATAACTATGGAAAATTCGGACACATCGCTTGCAATTGTCAGAGCAAGCAGTAGGCCAACACAAGGGGGAAGGTACAGAAAAATGAGTCAGGAAACAGCACAGGGTCAGAAGCAAAAGGCTCAACTCTTGTCGGTGAGGAACGATCTATGCCGAACCATCATCCAATCTGAATAGCCTACATCACCACATAAGATTTTAGAGATTGCAAAGCTTGACGAGGGGTACAAGGATGACCAACTAGCGAAACTCCTAAAAGCTCAGCCTCGAGGATACAAGAGTTGCATAATGATACCAACACAAATGAATGTAGGAGCTTCACACAGCTTCATGAGTAACAAAATGGTTCGCAAACTGGGTTTGCAGACCAAACCAGGGGTGTTTGACGGAAAAACCGTCGACGGGAGATTGCAAATATGGAGACTCCGAGAACCACTCAAAATACAAGTGTGAGGTCTTCGAGATGTAACGGTCTGGATGTCTTGCCCAATGAGCGATAAAAAAATCATCCATAGGCGAGATTTCTCGCACAAGCACAATCCGTAGGTCAACTGGAACAGTGGCAACGTCCACATGGAGATCGATGGTGCCAAACGATAACTTTTGTGTGTGGGGCGGAAGCCGACAATAGTAGCAGTAGAGGTGCAAGCAATAGAGGAAACTGCGGTAGTCGAGAAGTGACAACCTATGTAGCGGATACCGCTCAACATAGCCAAGTACTGTATACGAAGTGGAGCTTGTGCGGGGCTCATACATGTAGAGCCAATGGAGGAAGCGAAAGTGGCAGCAACTGACTCGTCATCCCCAACGGCCTCATCAGCCTCACCAACTTCCACAAAGTTCACAATGGTACCCGAAGTGTTTGCACCGCTCGTCAAGGAGTTTGCAAACATCGTCCCCGACGAACTCCTGAGAACCATACCTCCTCAATAGGACATCGAGCATCACATCAAAATGAAGCCGGAAAGTAGACCTACAGTTCAAGGGGCGTATCGCATGAGCGATCACGACCCGACAGAGCTAAAACAACAACTCGATGAGGTACTCGGTCATGGGTTCATCCGTCCATCCACGTCACCATACGCTGCACCAATACTTTTGTAACAAAGAAAACTGGTGAGATGTAGATGTGCGTGGACTAAAGGACGTTGAACGACACTACCATCAAGAACCGCTACCCTTTTTCCCGACCTGACAAACCTTTGTACCAACTTCGAGGGGCTCAAACATTCAGCAAAAGCGACTTCTCCAGCTGTTATCACCAGATGCATGTAGCAGATGCCGACATTGAGACGACGGTATTCCAAACTTGCTACGGGCATTTCAAGTTCACAATAATGTCCTGCGGAGTGGCAAATGCCCCGTCAACATTCATGGCTGCAATGAACAATAATATTTCACCACACCTCATCGATTTTGTCGTAGTATACCTCAACGACATTCTAGTCTCCAGCCGCGCCCCGGAGGAACACAATGGACATCTTCGAAAAGTTCTCAAAGTTCTACAAAGAGATAATTGTTTTTTTGGAAATTATTGAAGTGCAAGTTTGGTTGTCATTCGATCCAGTTTTTGGGCCACGTAATCAACGGTGGACGGAACACCATAGATCCAAAAAAGTGACAGCAATCGTTGATTGGCCAACGCCGACCAACGTATGAGAAGTGTAAGTTTCCTCGGCTTATGCACTTACTGCCGACGATTCATACAGGATTACGCCCGGATGTCAGCACTTATTTCTGACCTCAATAAAAAAGAAAAAGAGTGGCAGTGGGGAGACAACGAACAAGAAGCGTTCACCGCTTTGCAAAACGCTCTGACCTTGGCGCCAACCCAACGATCAACCGATCCAATGGTCGATAACGTCATGGCCACTGATGCGTCCGACGGAGCCATTGACGCAGTCCTCCTACACGACCACAACAACGGCGAGCAACTGGTGGCCTACATGTCTCAAAAACTGTGAGAACCGGAACTCAACGACGCCGTACATGAGGATGAAATGCTGGCAGTTGTGCACACATCCAAGACATGGCGATGTTACTTTGAGTGCCGCCGATGCTTCGTGGGCACCAACCACCATGCATTGAAATATCTGAATACACGGCGGAATCTCAGTCGACATCAAACCCGATGGATGGAGTTCCTTGAACCCGGGTGTGACTACGACATCGAGTACCGGCCACACAAAATCAATCCGGTGGACCTACTCAGCTGCCGACCAGATTTTATGGCTGAGGTGGCAATGTTATGGCCACGACGATACCCATATCTCGGGCGGCTGTTTGCACGAGACTACGACCACTACGGCGGATACGAAAAGACAAGATTCTGGCATGACGCACCCTGTTGGCGATGATGATTCTCTCTCGAAGTAATCGTGCCCCATAACGACGAACTTGGCCATATGCTACTCAAAGAATGCCAAGACATAGGACCAGGTGGACACTTTGGAGAGGACAAGACGCTGAAGAAGCTGGCAAAAAACTATTGGTGGGACAAGATGCAATCCGACGTGGCCAACTTCTGCAAGTCCTAAGACACCTATCAACGACAAAATTCCCATCGCACGTGGCCACCCAAACTTTTGCAACAACTCTCTATTCCAACGAAACTGTGGGCTGACATCTCCATGGACTTCGTCACAGGATTACCAGTCACACCTCGTGGTCGTCGACAGGTCTTAAGAAGTGTCCCACTTCATCCTCACGACAGCCACTATCACCACCGAGGGAAGAGCACATATATTTCTAAACAACACCGTGCGGCTACATGGCATATCAAGAACTGTCACAAGCAACAAAGATAGTCTATTCACCAATCGTTTCTAGCGCTAACTGATGACTTACTATGGTAGCATAATTCAAATTTTCATGGCGTTTCATCATCAAACCGAGCGGACAAACCAGACGCTCAAACAACTTATGTGAACACTATGCGAGCCTCACGGGACGGATCGTGCAAAAACGCTTCCGACTGCCAAAATCGCATGTAATTCGGCAGTTTCCACCGCAACAGGTAAAAATCCATTTGAAGTGGTGTATGGCAAACTTCTTGCCACACCAACTGGACTATAAAGTTGTAGCAACATCCCCATGGTCAACATTCAACGCTGAGACTTCACCTCCATCTAGGAGGAAACACAACAAACCCTTGCGAAGACACAAGCAACAATGGAGCGAGCAGTTGATCGACATTGCAGCGACAACATATTCACCATTGGCGACAAAGTCTGTCTGAGCTCAACAAACATCAAACTTTGAGGAGCCAACTGTTTGAAGCTCAGACCCCAGTGGTTGGGACCATTTGAGGTTGAGCGCATGCAAACCCTTGTGGTTGTGGGACTCGAAATCCCCGATACTATGCAAGTTCATCCGGTGTTCCATGTCAGCAGACTCAAGCATTACCGAGACCCTAGAGAGAACTTCACAAGCAGCGATATCCCTTCCCCTCCACTTGTTCAAGTGGGCGAGGACACATAGTGCAGTACCAAAGACATCCTTCGCCATCGATGACAAGGCAAAACGACAAAGTGTCTTGTCAAGGGGCACAGCTACGATGCCGCGCACAACAGCTGGGAACCCTATGACAACCTCGGAGATGTCGATCACCCAATCAACGGCTATTACCGCGGTCACCCGGCCACGTTTGTACGTGCGCCGGGACGTCGCAGCTAAAAGGGGGGAAGTGTTACATATCAGACGTACACGAGTCCCTAATCTTTTCGAGTGGGAATTTTTGTTATCACACAAATAGCCAATTGCAACGCAAGATTGCGGTACTCCCTCTGACGATCAAGGAAAAACCGGCCAATTGCCCTCGTCCTAAGTGAATCTTCTTGAATCTTCTGACAACTTCGACCACGTTTGTAAACATGCGACAGAAGTATCACAACGTTTTGGTTGACTTCTTGACGCATCGAGAAGAATCTAAACTTTTTTAAGATGCATCTCGCACTCTCACCGTTGATTCTCAAGCTCCTTCACTTTCTTGGTAGACCTTATTGGGCCCGACTACTCACGACGCGACTCTGCACGCGTTGCTCGACAATCAACCCAATGATCCTGACTATGTCTTATTCGTAACTCGACACTTGAATGCATATATCCGATCATTTTGACAGTTGTCATCAAAGTACACTTAATGCTAATCATGAATTACTCAAGTGTCCCACATTCTAAATTGTGTTATGCCTTGCAAATTCTACCTGTTCACCATCGACGTTCTGTTTGGCATAAAACTTAGGACACAAGCCAAGGGGATTTCAGAGCAACGAGGTGTGTCTTCATTGAACTCTAGCATCATCAAGAAGTCAAACAAACAGCATGAAAATATCAGTTCAGTTCACAATAATTCTACAAAACTTCTAGAAAGTGGTCAAACCTATCAAATTCGTCTAAAACAAAACACCAAAGGTTGAAGCAGGTGGCCAGTGAGAAGTTACATGGAAGCTTCTTTGCATTGTTGCTACAGACGGGGCAATGCTCTCAAGTCAGCGATTACACTAGTGCACATGGCAGATGCAGAAATAGCAAGGATTAGGCTAGGCAAGACGCTCAGAGTCTCATAAGTGCAATAGCTTCAATTTGCTGAGAGAAATGACAAAAGAAAAGCACATCGCATCAACATCTGCAGCGGGGAATGACAATTGACGCACACGATAGTGTCAGTTTGTCCTAAAACCGGACCAAATCCATTGTTTTGGCCGTAACTCTACGCACATGCATCCAAACTCAACACCATCTCAACCTACAGATTCAAAATCTCAAGGAAGCTCCTATTAGTATCATGTACATGTTTGGCATAGATCAGTGGACACACAATAGAAAACATGCAACAAATGCACAAGAGCTAGTCCACCAAGAAAACTATAGCACAAACAGAAAATCTGCATAGCACCCCAGCAGGTACTCAAGACGTCGTGGCAGCTATTGATGGGTGGAGCCACCACTTGTCGGTGCTCCAGTGCCAGCTGGGTCCATATCAGGGATGTGCATGACCTTGGACAGAGCCGAATGGTTATTGTAAGCTATACATCCAGCCGGAGACGGCTCACATTACAACAGTTCCCCATGATCTGATGGTACGCATATTTATACACGTGCATAACTTATACAACTCCGTAATAAGATGCTCATTACTGCATACTCATACACCCCACTCTCAGCCACTCTCGGTTAAGGGACGAAGCCCGAAAAAATAAATGGCCACCATGAACTTTCTATGCGCCAGTGCCTTGGTCAGGAAGTCAGACCACTTCATCTCCTTGCCAACCCGGATGATGGAGATCACCTGTCGCTCCACAAGATCATGCACAAAGTGATGCTCAACAGCAATGTGCTTTCTGCATGCATGAAACTCACCAGATTACTTTGCAATGGCAAGAGCACTCTGTTTGCAACAACGTAAAAGGATGCAAGGCACAGACTGGCGCAACTAAGGAAACAAACGTTTTACCCACACCGCCTCGGCAACCCCAGCCCCCAGTTTAACATACTTAGTCCCAGATGAGGCATGTACAACACAGTTATGCTTGCCGCTATGCCACAACATAGCAGTGCCACCAAGTAAGGACATGTAGCTTGTCTGACTGAACCCATCGTGGCTCCATGCCTAGTCACTATCTCGGTAGCTATCGACTACTGCCGAACACTACCATCGAATGCAGAGTCCAAGATACGGCGAAGACACCACGTACCGCACCACTCGTACAGTCACGTGAATGAATCTCGTGCATGGACACTCCAAAGTATGTGTAAGGAGGTTGACGGCAAAGGCAATGTTGGGTCGTGTAGTAGTGGCCTAGTACATCAAATAGTCCTAGGCATCACGAGCTAATGAGGCCTAGAACATCAAAGGTACATCATCCACATTCACAGCATCGTGCCCAACAGGTGTGATGGGGGTGGAGGCTATGATAATGGCACCAAGGAGGCTAGCAAAACACTCCTCCACAATGTTGGCGTAGCGTGCTTGATGTAGCAAGAATATCCGTCACTGACGATCATGTATGATCTCCATCCCAAGAAACACATCTACAACACGAAGGTACTTCATCCTGTAGTTTTCCCGGAGACTGCCTTGGCCTCCTTCACAATGTCCATCCACATAGACAAGGATGGCGGTGAAGCACTACGCTGCCCGTCTGAGAAAGGGAGACGGCTTGGCATCACTCTGTAAGTGACCGGCACGTGTCAGTGTGCCGGTAATCTCCTGGTTCCAATACCTGGGTGACTGTTTCAAGCCATACAAAACCTTGAGCAAGCGCCAAAAATTGTCACTGACCTGAAAATCAGGTGGTTGGACTATACAAATCTCCTCCTTTAGATTTCCATGGAAGAACGCGTTATTCACATCCATCTAGTACAACTCAAAGTCATGCTGAGAAACAATCATGAACAGAGCATGAGCGGTGGTCATGCGGCCAACGGGTGTGAAGATGTCACTGATGTCCAGGCCCTCAACCTATGAGAACCCCTTGGACACCAAGCAAGCCTTGTAGCAAACGTGTACTTCACAAGGATTCACCTTCTTGTGAGAGACCCACTAGACCTATACAACCTTCCGACTAGACGGGAGATTGACAAGCTCATAGACACTGTGCTCATGGATGGCTCTCAGCTCATCGTCACAAGCAGCATACAGCAACTCTGCATCCAGAGCCGAGAGTGCCTCCTTCAACGTGACTAGATCGCATTGTCAAGGGAGAGCTGCAAGTGGCTAAGACACATGCCTCCGTACTTGGTCTAATCTCAACAAGGTCGATTTTGATGTTGCAAGTGATTGAGATCTCTCGGGAGACCAACTCGTTGCAAACAAGACATGTTGGGTGTACCTCATTATAGTTTTCTTGGACACTCAGGCCAAGGGCTTTCATTCCAGGCTCGCCACTCAGAATACTACAAGTCAGGCGTCTAGGCACTGAGTCAGCAGTCTGCTGAGCCCTAGAGGCTAGTGGTCAGAGATGTCCACCGGGTCCCCGGGAGTAACCCAATGCTAATGTGCTCACCTCAGAGTGCAAAGCAGGGTCCTGGGCCTCAGCCACAAGGGCTGTGGACTCACGGGGAAGGGAAAAGGGTGTAGGCGGAACATGGATAGGTGCCGGCTTGCACATAGGATGAGCAGGTGCAGGCACATGAGTAGGTGTGGCTAGGGATGATGTCACCGTCATGGGATCACATGTGTAAGAGGGATCTCACATTGACACGAGATGAGGTGTGCCGAAGGAGACTCATGCTGGCACGAGATCAAATTTGCTAGAGGGGACTATTGCTGGCACAAGATCGGGTGTGTCAAAGGGGAATGATGTTGGTATGGGATCAGGTGTGTCGTCGTGGACAGATGAGGCTACTAGATCTATGGCCACAACGACCGGATCGTCAGCAGCAAGTGATTGGACCTCAGGTGAGGTGGCCAAGATGTAGCCATTTGTAGGACGATACTCCCCAGTCTTTTAGGAAGCCACAAAGGTGTGAGCATGGTTAGCAGCCAGTGGAAGAATGCTTGATTGGTCACGGTAGGTGAGAGCCTCAAAGAATAGAGCGTCTTGAGACCCGACAATGCGATGGCGAGTGGGGTCCCAAAAGGGCCAAGTATTTGACCGCGGAGAGATGCTGAAGAACGCACACATGCAACCCCGAGGTGAGACCTTGGACCTTTCCTCAATGTATCAGATATAAGCAAGGGACCCCCAAATGGGGGCAAGATGTAGATCGGTCCGATGGCCGAACCATAGCTCGTACGGTGTGACATAGTCTGGAAGAGGACCATGCGGCAGGCGGTTCTAGAGCCACGTCCTATAGGAGAATCCCTCAAATGAAAAGGACTCCGAAAGACCGCACTTAGACCACATGGTACAGACCGCAACATCCATGGTGCCGTTCCAACACTCACACACATAATTATTCCGTAGTGTAGTAGGAGCAGAGACCTAGTGAAAGACACCATGCTCTATAGATTACGCATCCATCTCGCATAAGAACTTGCAACCACAATCCAAGCAGAACATGTAAAGGATATGACGAGACTGGCGCTCAGCCATCACCAACCAAACGCAGACCGCCAGAGTGGCGTCACTCTTGTAGCGCAGGCTGTAGACCCACCACATCTGAATGAATTCATCACTCACGCTGAGCACAAAGCTGTTGAAAATTTGCCCCTCCGCATGCGCAAGTGCGGGGCCGGGAGGCACCGACGAGCCGCCAGAAAGTGGAAAATCTGCACCGGCGGATCTGGAGACCCGAGGACTGCTCGGATCCCAATGTGGATGATTTCTCTGTAAAGTTTACGAGTCGTTGAATCTGGTGTAAGTTGTTTCACCAGAATCGGACAAGTATCGAGGGGGATATGGTCTTCCAAAGTTGGGGTGTGCAAAACGGCTCTGGGAGCCGGCTGCGACTCCTCACAGCGATGCCGAATGCCAGCAGAGATCGGCGGCCGTTGGGCCCACCTCAGGCATATGTACGTGGATGGACATGAGCTGATAGGTCATAGTTGTCCATGAAGACACCCACCAACAACACTCCTCCATGACCAAATGGCGAACACAAGTCCATGCATGGGCACATAGTGAAGTTAGCCACAAATGACACAGAGAGCACATGACGGCCACAACCAAAGACCAACACTACTATACAAGCTCAGCCCGCATCAAGGATAGGGCAAAGACGGGTAGCACAAACACCCTCATGAAACTTCCGAAAACCAAGTGCCTTAGTGAGAAAAACAGCCTTTTGATCGTTCGTGCTCACCCGGACGACCTCAACCTCAAGCCGCTACACCAGGTCACGGATGAAGTGGTACTCAACACTGGTATCTTTGTACATGAGTAGAACACCCTAGAGTATTGCACGATGGCATTGGTACTCTGGTTGTCACAGCGCAACACAGCAAGAAGAACGGATTTGCGAAGCGAGCAAAGGAGCCAAAAGAGCTAGACGCTCTTTACGGTGTCAGATCCTAATGCAACATACTTAGCTTCAACCGACTTGCGTGCGATGCAACGCTACTTCCCGCTTTGCCATGATACAACGGTGCCACCCAGTAGGAAAATATAGCCGGTGCGGCTTTTGCCGTTAGGGATCTAGGCTCAGTCATTGTTCGTGCAACCGTCAACGACGACAGACGGCTGCCGCCGATAGGTGAGACCAAGATGGGAGGTGGACACAACGTATCGCACAAAGTGCAAAGTGCCACCAAGTGTTAGTTGCCGGGGTGCTTGTATCACTGGGCAAGAAGATTGACAGTAATGTGTACAATGCCTGATGTACGGTCAGGCTGCACCGACGCGGTCGCGCATGATCTCCATGCCATGGAAGACGGATGCAGGCCCCATGTCCTTCACCTTGTACGTGGATTGCAGTATAGCCTTTGCCACCTGCATGGCCTCTAGGTCCAAAGATGCAATGAGGAGGTCATCCATATACATGAGGATTGCAATAAGAGGAGTAGGGGTTTGTGTCACAAAGATTGAGAGGTGAGCGTTACTCTAGACGTAGCCTACATGCTGTAGCATGCCAGCGATCTCATGATTCTAGCACTTGGGAGATTGGTTTTGGCTATACAAGGCCTTTCACGTCCGACACACCCGGCCTCTGTCATCCGCAAAGCCTGGTGGCTGCACCATGTAGATCGTCGAGACGCCCATGGAGGAAGATGTTGCTGACTTCCATCTGGTGCAACTCCCAGTCATGCTATGCATTCACGTCAAGGAGAGCTCGCATCGCTGTCATTTGCCCCACAGGGGTAAGTGTGTCTGTGTAGTCCACACCCTCAAATTTTCCAGAAGCCTTTCGCCGCCATGTAGGCCTTGTAGTGGTCCACTGAGCCGTCCTGCTTCAGTTTCTTGCGTAGGAACCACTTTGCCTGCACGGCCTTGTGGCCAGGCAGCAAGTCTACAAGCTCAAGGAAGTTGTGATCAGCCAGAGAGCAAGCTCTTCTTGACAAGCAGCCCGCCAGAGGTCAACATTAGGACCAGCCAGGGCCTGTCAGAGCGTGCTTAGGTCCTGGTCAGATGAGCTCGAGCCCTGTGTAGCAAGGGCCGATGCAACAGACGAGGAGACAAGACTGATTGTGGCTGTCGCCGCATCAACAGTGCATGCATGCTCACAAGCGATGAAGTCGCGACCAGTCGGGCAACTTGGGTGGATCTCCTCGAGGCCCATGGCACTAAGGCCGAGGGCCCTCGTACTAGGATCACCGGTGTGAACGTCGCAGGAAGGTAGGGGGCGCAAGCGACCACCAGGTGCATGGGAGTACGTGTTGGAGTTCGGTTGGGCTGGAGAGTCAGCCAGAGAGGTGGAAGTAGGTGAAGATGGGACAGTCGTGTGATCGGGTGAGGCATGTGGTGGTGAGGATAGGGCGGCTAGCCAGGGAAAACAGGTGCCGCTGAGGATGGACCCAACGGCCCCGACTATGTCTCGTTTGTAACTCAATACTTGTATATATATGTTCGATTACTTTGACAATTTTCATTGAAGTACACTTATCGCTAATTACAAATTACTCAAGTGTCCTCAATTCTCGGCCATGGTCTACCTTACAACTTCTACCTATTCACCATCTATGCTCTGTTCAGCATAACACTTAGTAATAAAGCGCAGCGGTGCTGGAGAGACACCTGACTACTCTACCCATTTAGAGGACTACCTCGCACAAGTTGTTAGCACAGCTCGCACGTCAAGAACTCGCAAACGTCACGACAAGGGCGTGAAGTGAGCAAGCAGACCCGATGACCAGCACCGGGTCTTTGGCGACGACTTTGGCAATGGAGGAGCATAATGTACTTTTGCACACAACCCTTGAAGCGACATCAAACGTTGGCGTGGCAGGCTATGTGGCAGCCTTATCAACTTCGACGGCCCCAAAGACTAACCCGGCCATGGATCAAACAGCGGTAAAGCAACCGCTCTTACCAGCAGCCTCGAAGTCTGCAATAGGAACGACAAGTGGCACTGGACGTCAGGCACGGATTAATAATGAACTGGGGAACCGTATCTCTGCGCTCGAGGGGATCAACAGCCTTTTGCTCCAACAACTCAATGACACGATAGAGGCTCTTAGCAACGCGAGTCCAGGAGAGGCGGTACAGGTTGGGAGATATACCCAACTCTCAAGCAAACCCAAATATTTTCCAGCCCCACCAGAACGTTCCATCCTGCATTCTCTAAAGGACTGAAGATTCAGATATGGCTGACGAGTTTAGAGGAGTATTTCAGCGGTATTGGGGTCTACGACAACAAAAAGAAGATTTGCCTCACGGCCTCGCTTTTGAGTGGCACGGCACTTAGTTGGTGGTCCGACTTGAAGGCCATCCAGCGACAGCACGAGACCGGCAGGGCCTCATCAACGGCCAACCGCACCCATCTCATGTCGCAAGCCGCAGATGTCCTATCCCTGGATTAGATCAACCCACAATGGCAAGACGCGTTGACGCCACCAACCAAATGGAACGAGTTTCCGTGCGCAATGCTCGCACGATTTGGATGACTAAACAAGAAGTCCAACACTCGATACAAGCTCTAGCATCTCTGTCAGCACTCCAGCGTGGTAGAGTACACGCGAATATTTTACGGGATCATCAGTATTGCAGACATCGCCCCCAACAAGCTCTATTTTCAATACAACAACAGCCTCAAACGAGACATCTGGCAAGCGATCACCACTTTCTACATCGAAAATGACTTACGGTGGATGATCGCAGCAAGAGAAAGGATACACACTGCTGACTACAATGCTTGGACCCGGGAATCCTAAAGCTTGCAACTTCCTATCCAAAATCATTGTGGAAACGGAAACAGTTAGTCGGGGGACTCATTGACATCGATGGAAGTAGACGCCGTCGACCAGAGAGAAATGCACACCTAATGTACGTACGTAAATGTCGGGCACATTTCCCTCAACTGTCAAAGTAGGCAATAGAACAAAAAGTTTGAGAAGATGCAAAAAAAAGAGTCGGGGGACGGCAAAGGGCAGGACTGAAAGGCGTGACTATTGTTTGTAAGGAGCGATTTGCGCCAAACGATCACCCATCTGAACGATTTCCAAGAGCGCAAAGGGTTTGTGAGATCACAAAGTTCAACTCCGGGTACGAGGATGACCAACCAATGATACTAGTAAAGGTGCAATCCGGAGGTAAAAAGAGTCGCAAAACGGTACCAACACTACTAGATGGAGAAGCTTCTCGTAAATCTTTGGGCAATGACATGGTTTGTGAATAGGGTTTGCAGACCAAACCAGGGGTGTTCGAAGGAAAAGCCATCAATATAAGTATTACAAATACGGAGACTCCAAGAACCACTATGACTACAAGTAGAGAACTTGTGGGATGCAACGGTATGGAGGTCATGTCCAATGAGTGACAAAAAAATCATTCTCAAACAAGATTTCATGTATCAGCACAATTCGCAAGTTGACTAGAACAATGGTGACATCTATGTGCAAATTGACAGCGCCAAGCGACAACATCCGCGCATGGGGCGACAACTTCTGTGCATGGGGAAGATGACAGCGGAAGCAGTAGAGGAGGGAGTATCTGAGGAAGCCACGGTGACCAAAAACCGACAGCCTTTGCAACCGATTCCGCTCAATATGGCCAAGCATCACATCCAACGAGGGGCTCGTGCATGGATTGTACGTCATGAGCCAATGGAGGAAGCGGGAGTGGGAGCACCTGATTCATCGGCCTCGTTGCCATTAACTAAGTTCATGATGGCTCCCAAGAGGATCGCATCTCTCATCCGAGAGTTTGCAAACCTCTTCCCTGACGACCTCCCAAGGACCCTATCACCTCAACGCGACACCGATCATCGCATCGAGCTAAAAGCGGGCAGCCAACCCACAATTCAAGGGGCCAACTACATGAGCAATCACGAGCTGACCGAGCCTGAAACGCAGCTTGACGTCATGCTCAGTTAAGGACTCATCTGCCCATTCACATCACCATACACCGTACCAGTGTTATTTGTGAAAAAGAAAACATGCCAATTGCGAACTTGTATGGACTACCCGGTGTTGAACAACGCTGCCATCAAAATCCGATACCCTATTCCTCGAGCCGATGAATTTTTTGACCAGCTCGAAGAGCTCGGATTTTCACAAAATTGACCTACACAGCGGTTATCACTAGAACTGCGTGGCAGTCGCCAACATCAAGAAGACGTTCTGAACACTATACGCGTATTTAGAGTTCACGGTCATGCCATTTGGACTTACAAATGCCCCATGAATGTTCATTGCAGTGATGGGCAATGTTTTCCACCCATACCTCGATATGTTATCCTCGTACATCTTGACAACGTCCCGTTGTACAGCCACACCCCGGAGGAGCACGATGGACACCTTCCAAACGTTCTCCAAGGTTTAGAAAGAGACAAGTTTTTTGGAAGAAGTAGGTCATGTCACTCATGCCAGAAGGGGCACTATGGATCCAAAAAAAGTGGCATCAGTCTCCGATTGGCCAATGCCGACCAACATTTGAGACATTCAAGTTTTTCTCGGCTTTTGCAACTACCATGGGCGCTTGGTACGAGATTACGGCCAGATGTCAGCGCCTCTCTCTGGCCTTACTTGGAAAGAAAAATGAGTGGAAGTGGAGAGAAAACACACAAAAAGTGTTCACCACTTTGCAAAACACTCTGACCTTGGCACCCGCCCTACGATTAGCCGATCTAACGATCAACCCCGGCATGGCTACGGATGCCTCCGATCAAGCAATTCTTGTGGTCATCGTACAAGATCATGGCAGTGGAGAACAAAAGGTTGCATACATGTCACAAAACCTGCAAGGACCGGAACTCAATTACCCCGTATACAAGAAGGAGATGCTAGCGGTTGTACACGCATTTAAGACCAAGCTATGGTGCCCGGTCCATCCTCTCTCGAATTGTGCGGGGAAGCTTTGCATAACGACCTTTTTAGTGATTGTGTCCAACAAAGGATTACGGTGCTATTCTCTTTTGTGATCTTCTTTGCAAATACATCGTTATTGTCAGTTAGGAGGCATGTGTCGACTTTATTGACTTAAATGAAAGTAAGTATCTCCTATCCATGTGGTCTGAGGTAGAGATAGCAGGGGATAAGATGTGTGGAGAAGAAAGGAGAAAGGAAGAATCAGCCTCTTCGGTGTACAGCCTGGTATACCTACAGTTTGCAATAGAAAGGATAGAGCTGATTTATTCAACGTTAATGCAATACGTGGAGGAAAACTTCAGCGAACCTAAGGATGAGGTGCTTAATGTGATGCGTGGGGTGATTCATGAGAATACAAGGGCCCAATGCAAGTTTGCTATAGTGCTTGATGGGCTTCAAAAGGTATGAATGGTGTTTGGGGACTTGTTTCTGAGTAGTTCTGCCACACATGCATGAAGTTGACCATCACACTAGCCTTAAACCTGGAATGCTCTTTCATTTCCATGATACGTGTCTCGTGATACAAGGCTCCATTTATCCCTCATCTCCAAGTGCTGTCACCATCTTGTTTGAACAAGAACAGATGGGGAAGATGTGCATTTGCATACACTACATTGCATTGAACGAGTTTATGACAAATAATCACTACCTGCTTTCGTGAGTTGAGGAGATTTTAATTAGCAATAGGTGGCTCACTGATTTATAAGCGTTGACCTCTGATTTGGTTACCATCAGACCCATGTCTTGCCACATAGTGCGGAAATCCATCCTTTTCTACCTGTTAGATCCACCACGAGTTTTTTGTGATACCTTTTCATCTACCAATGAACCTGCCACTCTGAGGAAAAAGATGAACGACATGTTTGGGATGTACTTGGATGCATTGTTGATTGGGTAAAAAAATCTTGGTGTATTGATTTTGATTGATTATGTCAACGACTCTTTGGTGTTTAAAAGTTCCGCGGAGGAGGACAAGGGGTATAAGAGGAAGGTGCTCAAGATTTGAGAAATTGATACTTTCTTGCAAATATCTCACCTAGTCAATCTGTGATGGAGAGTATTGGATCCCTCGGACATGTTTTTAGAGTTGGACATGTTTCCTTGGACCTACGGAAGGTTTGGGCCATACAATGATGGCCAAACTTGTACTAGGTACATGATGTGTGAGAACTCCTTGGTTTTTTGTTGCTAACAATGTAAACTTGTACTCAGTTATATAGGAGTAGTAGTGCCACTATCCAATTTCACTTGTAAGGGTCATGGGTTGAGTTGGAGAACAATCAAACAGTAAGACTCAGGGAATCTTGAAAAGTTTGTGACGTGCACAATGTATTTCCTCTTTTTCCAAAGAGACCGTGAGTTTAAGACGGCAAAAGATGCACCGGACGTGGTAATTCATATTCTTTCATGGGGGGTTGATAAATGTTCACAGGCAGTCACCTCCACATTTCCTATTACCATGATATGGATTTCAACAATGCCACCCACGACAAGAATATGCTTCCCATCAAAGTGGCCTTTAGCGAGTCATAGAACTATCATGATACACCTTAGTGTGTACTCTATACCAACTACGGCAACGTGGAGTGTTTTGGAACATAGCTATGTTTTAGCTGATGGCAAGTGAGTTGTATTTTTATCACGAGATCATGTGTGGACAAAACTGTACCAGCCAAACCAATGGACTCTTCTAGAGACCAGACCTGATGATGTGGATTGCGTCCTTGACCATCGACATGGGTTTTTTCATTGTGAATCTCTTCCCCGGAGGGTGAGAGTTACATGGTGAGTATGATGCTCATTGTTATTTGTTTAAGGTGGCATGTCGACGGTGCGTTATAAGAATGACCCGAGCGACCACTATTCCACCAACATGATGTAAAAACGTGGCCCGAGGTAACCCACCATGTTATTGGAGATAGCTATGATTTGCAAGCGGTAACCTGTCTCGGGGCCATGAATTGCACATCAAGCTACGAGGAAAAGTTGAAACAATGGCAGCCTTATGCTTGAATTTCGGATGCACGCAATGGAGCAGCTAGCTATTTGAGTTTCCATGCCATTTCAAATTGTGTTTATGTCTTTGAGATGAAGCTATACAATGATTTGGCTAAGTAGTTCCTTGGCCGCACTTCCGAGCCTCCCCCTCAAGTGATCGTAGAAGATGGGAAATATGTTTTTATGATCGTGGGATTTTGGTGAGGTGAATTCCATACTTGGGGATTTCCAAGAGCAAACTGGGACGACTTGCTCCTGGAGAGGGGACGGGAATAAGCCATGCAGTACCAATATCACTGATTATGGCTGGATACTTTGATGCAGTATGCAAGTGAGATCAAAAGGACAGTACATGCAAGGATGACCCACAAAGGGCTGAATCTGTCAAGCGTTGCGAAAGTTACTCCCGGACAAAGATTGGATCCGTCTAGGGACAAAATAGGTGACGAGTCTTGTGTGAAGGGGCCAAGGCTCGACCCTTGGAAGACCCAACAGCGGTGAAATGCTCAGTAAATTGAGGACCGTCAAGGACCTCAAGCACTTGGGATTTGAACGTAAGGTCACTATTGGCCGTTGTCACTGCCACCGGTAGTGCATGTAGCGGTACATTTTTGTGGTTCACGGAAACTTTCATATCTCACTCGTTCATCCATGGAATGCTCGAAAGCTAGAAAGATGTGTTACATGATGCAATGGCAATAAAATTTATTCACTGCTTATATAGGACCAAGCGCAATTAGTGTTTTTTTTTTTTTAGTTTAATCATACAAGCTTAGAAATCCATGTTAATTAGGATCGAGGAATGTAGTGGGATAAGAAGAAGACACAGGATGTGGTAAATGTAATATGTGTACATTAACATTTATTCGTATTAACAAGATACGAATTACCTTCCTCAAAGTGATTCATTCACACAGCCGTCGCTAAGTACATGACAAAGCTTGTGAGGCTGTAATGCCGTGGAAATGTTGAACCTTTTGGTGACTGACTATGGGTGTTGTATCCTCGGTCCTTAAGATGATGAGAGTTGTGAAATGGACTGATAGATTGTAAAAAGAAAACTGAGACCAACCAAGCAGATCTATATACTCTTGTCGTGTATAGGGTACTACACTAGAAAATTATTAAATGATCTAGGAATATGAAGAGTCACTAAGTTAGTTGAATAACCACTTTATGGATTTTGGGTAGTTACAATATCCACAGGAGGTTTCTTGTAGGAAGTGACTGGATGTGGTGGTTGCAGAGAGGTTGAGAGGTATTTAAAGAGCCTTGAAAGGAAAACATGGGCAAAGATCTGAACTTTCCATGAGAAATGTAAGTAGTGCAAAATGCTGCCGAAGTTATCAAAATACACTTAGTAAGAAACAATAAGTAGGTATGCGATCCCGGTAGATGAGACCGAATGAATTGCAACCCCCTCCCTCCTCGGTCAAAGGAGATAAGAGCGGGAGCTACCCAGAGAATTCCATAAGGTTTGGACATTGAGAAGGTGGGAAGGGAGTGGGGTGGAGAGGGAGGATTTCGGTGGAAAATGTGAGTAGCGGCCGCGACGGAAGACGGAGGTCGAGGTTCTGGGGTGTGAGAAGAAGTGGCCAAGTGATGGGGTCCGGCCAATGGATGTAGGAATGGGGTGACCGGGGGGGATCAGTGGAATGGGGCGAGGTGGGTGTGGAGGTAAAGGACAGGTGGTGGAGATGGGATCCGGGGTCAGCAAGACTGATGTTTTGTCGACGGAGAAAAAAAGAGAAGGCCTCCGGATGGCAAGCCGTGGCTGGAGTTGGAGTAGAGCGGTTGGGCAGGGCAAGCGGGTTGCACAACCGCTCCAGGCCGTTGTGGATCTGCCAATCCATGGCGTTAGAAGGGGCGGACGCCAGCAGAACGGGGTCCGGAGGGGACCGGGCCGCATGTCGTTACGGAGGCGTGCGGCCCTTGAAAGGCCCACCCCCCTCCCAGACAGTGCAACTCCAAGGAGGTGCGCAAAGGGAGAGGGGAGGGAAGGGAGGTTGAGCCGCGCAATGGGAAGATGTTGCACGGTTTGGCGCTGACGCCGGAGCGTGTGGAGCTATGCACGAAGGCGCGTGCTCCACGCGAGGCCGTCGAGTAGAAGAGGGGAAGGGGAGGGGGGTGCCGCACTGCCCCGCCCAAAGACCCAAGCATTGGTGGCGGAATGGGCAGGCAGGGGGGAGCGGGCGGCGCGAGCAAGGGCCGCAGCGCGGGGATGGAGCAGCTGGGACGCGAGGAGGTGACTGTGCTGCGAGGGCGCCGAGGAGAGGCACCGCAGGTGGGAAAAAAGGGAGGGATGGGAGGGTAGGGGAAGGTGAGAGGGGGAGGATGGGGTCAAGTGAGGGGTGGGAAAGGAGCAGGGAGGGGTCGTGGATGGGAATGGGGGCAAAGAGGGGGATCGAGGCGCCCTGGAAATTGGAAGAGAAGGGGGATAGGATGGAAATGGGGGGTAAAGGAGGGATGAAAGGGAGGTGACAAGGAAGCAGTAGAAGGGGAGGACAAAGGAATGGAGGAGGAAAATGCAGATGGGAGAGGAGGAGAGGGAGAGGGGATAAGGAGGGAGGGTGTGAGGCAAAGTGAGAAGTACAAGGGAGTGGAGGGAGAGCTGAGGTGGGGCACAACGTGGATTTTCCCGTGTTGAGCATACGGTGTCTGAGATCAGTGTGGGAGGACGCCTCGTCGGTGGGCGGGACCAAAGCGGATCGGCAACGGACGCCACGATGACAATCACGTCGGGGAAGAGATCCGCCGCGGTGGAGCGTCACGCCATGGCTGTGAAGTGGGAAGAAGGCCATGGAGAGGAAAGAAACCTGGGACAACCGTGCCTGTGGATGCGGCGCGCCGCACGACGGGATTGGTGGCGAGTGCGGCCCACGCAGACCGTGCAAGTGCCGAGGCGGGTGAGGAGGTGGGTCATCAAAGTGGAGTTGCCAACAACGCCACAGGAGACGAAGAGGATGTGGGATGAGGTAATGGATGTGACCATGGCTGAATGGGAGGAGGCAGAGATGGAGTTACAGTTGACCGAACTGGCTCATGCATTGGTGAGGACAACGGGGATCCCCGCGTCTTTTGGTACATGGAACAGGGCCATACACCCAGATTTGCAAATATGTGTAACGTCTGGTTTGACGTTTTCCCATGCCTCGTGAGGTACGATGGTTTGTGAGAGTGCTCATGTTGGTATACAATTCTTGATCCATGTTGCATGATGGAGAGCTGAATGCCACCAATCTTTTGTCATTTCAGCTTGTACAAGAAGGCACTTGAACATTTCACTAATGGTTTGAATGTATCGTTTGGCTACTCCATTTTGTTGTGGTGTATGTGGAACTGTGGTTTGATGTTGTATTCCTTTGGTTTTGAGGTAGTCCCTGACGTCATTGCTGATGTATTTGCCACCATTATCACAAATAATTATCTGAAGTTGAGATTTAAATTGTCGTTCAACTTCTGCTAGCCACGTTTTTAATACTACAAAGAAGCCATCCTTGCTAATTAAGGAGTATGTCCAAGCATGTCACGTTGCCTTGTCAACAGATATCTACAAAACACTTGTATCCTCCTGGTGACAATGGAAGTGGTCCGCTTATGTTGGTGTGCACTAGATGCAGCTTAGAGGCTGGTGTGGTTTGTTTGTGTAGTGGAAAGGACTGTCTTGCTTGCTTTCTGCGAACACATGTTGAACATGGCTCATCTGAGCTTGTGCCAGAGTGAGAGACGTGTAGACCTTTGATGATTCCCAGTGTATGGAGTTTCTGAAGGGCTTCAAAATGGACATGTCGCTTGTGCCATGTATCAATGCCGTTGGCTTGCTTGGTGGTTATGGTTGATAGGAAGGTTAGCAGACGGTAAGTTGGTGAAAAAGAGAGAGGTATCATCCCATTTTGTGCTACTTCTCCTGTGGCAAGGACTTGTCCATCAGGATGATGAACTTCAAGAAGTAGACCTGTGGTTTTGAATGAGAGACCACGACGCATGAGCTGGCTCATAGAGAGTAAATTTGCTGAAATGCCTGGAACATATAAGACGTCTGAGAACGTAATGATGTGATTTGCATGTTGTAAGCGTAATTTACCACATCCCTCAATAGGAAGTTCTTCCGTGTTGCCCACAAGAACACTGCCCGCCTCCATGAATGGCACAAGATGGTGTAGACGTGTTGAGTCATATGTCATGTGTTGGGGCGCTCCACTATCAAGGTACCATACATTTTGTTGTCGCAATAGAAGCTTTATTTGAATGGCATTGAGGAGAACGTAAGCACTGCACTGGAAGTGTTGAATATGCATACCTGTTGTTAACTTGGTTGGCTGATTGGTTGCGCTAACATTGCCATTTTCATTGCCAACTTGGTGGGCAACATTGACAGAGGGTATGGTAGGCTTCATGGGTGAAATCTGAGGTTGAGGCTTCTTGAAAGATGAAGATTGGTTTGGCTTTTGGATTTGTGAGTTGTATTGTTTTTGTTGTTTTTGTTGTTGTTGCTGCTGTGATTGTGTTTGTAAGTTGTGTTGTTGTTGTGGATATGGTTGTTGTTGTAGTTTGCATAAGCGTTTTTGGCATTCTTTGATACGGTGGTCAATCTTCTTACAGTAGTTACAAACTGGTTTTGTGTTGTTGCATGTGAAAGTGTCTGATGGTGATTTGTTTGGATTTGAGGAGAGTTGGTGTACACTTGCAATGTTGGAGGTGAGTATGAGCTGTTGTGGTTCAAGCTCTTTGTTTCATCCTTCACACAATAGAATTGAGCATACATTCTCCTCCGTGAGTTTGTGTTATGACAACATATATTGTAGACTTCTTTTGATATCTGACCATTCTAATGCTAGGCCTTTGATGAGGTAGGTGACAAAGAGAGATTCCAAAAGCGGGGAGTCCGATAAGGCAAGCTGGTCTAGTATTTCTTTTGCCCTGTTGATGTAAAGCTCAATGTCTCCTCCAAAATGAGCGAGTGACAAGTGAGAGATTTCAGTGAGGACAAATGCTTTCTTTGTTGCGTCTGTTGTTTGGTACGTGTTGAGTAGATAGCTCCAGGAAGTTTGTGCGGATTGAGGATGTTTGTTATACATTCGTAGAGCATGTTTAATTCTTGGAGAAACACTTCGAACCAAGGCAGCATAAGTTGTATATTGGTATATGCTGTATGATGTTTCGGTGGGTTCTCGGGGAGCTGGTGGAATGATTCTTCCAGTGAATAACTTCCACAAATTATGGACTTGGGCGAGTGCTTCAAAGTTGAATGCCCAATTTGCAAAGTTCTTTCCATCAAACTTTTCAACGTTGTTGATTTTCAAGGAGAGTGATGATGAATATATTACATAATCGGAAGGATCGAACTGAAATTTTGAGAGATGATTTGTTGATGGGGGCATTGTTGGCTTTATAGGAATGGACATGGTTGATTCAGATGTTGCTTGAGTGTTGGGTGAGGGAAGACTGGCCGATTTGTGTTGTTATTTTAACTTACACAAAAACACGTTGATTTGTTTTTGTGCACCAAGTTGTGCTTGTGCAACTGCTTGGGCTGCTTCTCGTTGCAATTGTGTGACAAAACGAGCTGAATCATTTGCTTGATTCTGTGCTTGAGAGGATAGATTGATGACCTGTGCATTTGTGATGGCGGCTTGAGCTTCTACTCGTTCCACCTTTTGTTGAACAAGTGCGACAGCCTGCTGAACCTGTTGTTGGGAAAGACGTATTGTCTTTTCTTAATCCTTTTGTATTTGTCTTGCTACATCTTCTACTTGAATTCGAGAAAGAGCTTCAGCTTCTGCTTTCTGCTTTGCTGCTTCTGCACACTGTTGAGCTTCAATTGTGGCCTGGTTTGCTTGTTGTTGAGCGAGGAGTGTTTCCTGTTCTGCTGCCTGTAAGGCACGCGTTGTTTCCTCATTTTCACATCGTTCAACATCTGCTACCACTTGTGTCACGTGCTCAAGGGCTCTGGCTGCATTTGCATCAGATTCTTCCTTGTCCATACGCACGAGGCGTAGCTGTTCTTTAAGTTCTTCACGTTGTTTCACGAAGAAGGCTAACTTCTGCTCCATGGCCTTCTTTTTCTCAACAAATTTGGTGTCACGTTCAATGTTCCTTTTTGCTTGTTTGATGAGATCCCGTTGCAGGCTACCTTGAGCAAACCGTACTCCTTGAAAGAACTGTGATTTGGTTGGTGCAGAGTGTGTGCAGCTGAATTCTGGGAAGTTTGGTTGCTGGTCTAGGATTGCATGAGCAAGTGCTTCGTCTTGGGCGTCAGCCATGTTTTGATCACTTGTTTTGTTGGCCATGATATGTGTAGGGGATCAAAGGAAGAGGAAAAAGATCACCAAAAGCTAAGGACTTCTACTCGGTCAAAAGAGTGAAGAGAACAGTTCCAAGCTTGTTTCAAAGATAACCTTGCTCTGATACCATGTTGTTTGTTTAGTTTAATCATACAAGCTTAGAAGTTCATGTTACCTATGATTGAGGAATGTAGTGGGATAAGAAAAGGACACAAGATGTGAATGAAACATGTGTATGTTAACACATGTGAATGTATATAAACATAGATATACATTTACATGAGAGAGGGATCTGATGCTAGAAACATGAAAAGAGTGTAGTCTAACTCAGATTTATCAAAGCCACAGATATAAAACACCGGAGGTGATACAAAGTACCTTCCTCACAAGTGATTAATTCACACAGCCGTAGCTAAGTGAATGACAAGGCTTGTGAGGTTGTAATGCCGTAGAATTGTTGAGCCTTGTGGTTACTGACTGTGGGTGTTGTGTCCTTGGTCCTTAAGATGATTAGAATTGTGAATTGGACTGTGAGATTCTTAAAGAAAACTAAGAGTAACCAAGAAGATATGTATACTCTTGTCGTGTATAGGGTACTACACTAGAATATGATGAAATGGTGCAGGAATATGAAGATTCACTAAGTTAGTTGAATAACCACTTCATGGCTTTCAGGTAGTTACAACCTCCACATGAGGCTTCTTGTAGGAAGCAACTGAATGTGGTGGTTGTTGATAGGTTGAGTGGTATTTAAAGAGCCTTGAGAGAAGAATATGGGCAAAGATCTGAACTGTCCATGAGAAATATAAGTAGAACAAAATGCTGCCAAAATTATCAAAAGATACTCAGTAAGAAATAATAAGTAGATACGCGATCCTGGTAGATGAGACCGGATAAATTGCAACAGTTAGGTGGCCATGTATCGCATAGACTGTGTCACCGTGCATACATTCGTTTACATACCGGCACATTGAAACTGAAGCACACGTATTCTATGTCCCTTGTAGACAATCCCATGCTTCTTCTCATAACGGTACACGCAGGTCTCCCCGTGATTGCCATTTTTGTTGGTGGTGTCTTCATCATCTGGTTGAAGCTTGCACACTGTTCCCAAATAACATTGAGAGTGGAGGCAATACATGTGAAGTAGTTGTTCCACCAATTGAGCATACCCAACTCTAAGTTATTTCATCCTTTTCATGCTTTATCTTTGCTAGCCTCATCGTCTGTAGCCACGTCCTCTTAAGTCATGCTTTGTCATTATTATCATCCATTTGTAGGTCACATACCTATATGTGTCCGAGTTGTGAGATCATGAACACAACCCTTGTATGCTTGGTACATTGCAATTGGATGACTTGACATGGAATTATCTATTATAGGGGATGAGCTTGTGACACAAGGAAGGTGGTTCATCCTTGTGAAACAGAGGTTGAGCTAGCGCAACCAACACCTCCTCCCCATTGGCCATGGAATTGAGCCCCCCCTCCCTCCTACATGACTGTGCACAAAATCAGCAGCTTGGGTTATGGCAGCCACGACTTGCCCAACTATCACGCGACCAGATTAAGATGATTTGTGTAACAAAAATCACATATTAAATCCAGAGCACATGAAACATTGTATTCATTTAGTATGTTGTCACTGTTTTTGTATTAATAGCCCATGTTGTTGTCTTGCCTTTTGACGTAGTTGTTGTGTTTGTTTTTGTTCTTGGTATTCTTTGGTGTGCTCCGATCGCCATCGTAACTGTTGTTATTGATGTCACCGCAGTGGTGGTGGTCATCGTCACTAATCATGGTGATATTGGTAATGTCTTCTTCATCGTCGTCGTCGTCGTCGTCGTCGTCGTCGTCGTCGTCGTCGTCGTCGTCGTCGTTGTCGTCGTCGTTGTTGTTGTTGTTGTTGTTGTTGTTGTTGTTGTTGTTGTTGTTGTTGTTGTTGTTGCTGTTGTTGTTGTTGTTGTTGTTGTTGT
>SZWC01000835.1:193678-230480 GCA_023375785.1 Penium margaritaceum
TGCTGTTGTTGTTGTTGTTGTTGTTGTTGTTGTTGTTGTTGTTGTTGTTGTTGTTATCGTCATTGTCGTTTTTGTCGTCGTTGAGTTTCTTGTTGCTGATGCTGTCAATGACATAGCAACAGCTGACGTGGTTGCATGGGACACTCTTTGATGGTGGTCCCTGTACGAGCGCGCTTAAACAAAAAAATTAAGAGCGGTGCTTCGGGGATCCTTGGTGTAACAGATTTGTCTACAGGCAACACCGTGGATAGAGGACACTGCGTGGACAAGCGATGTCACGCTGGCTAGGATGGTCCTTTTCTCATGGAAGGGGGGTTGGAGCTGGCGGGTCTTACATTCGTGGACCAAAAGTACACTATGATAGGATGGGTTGCACCCACTGACGTGGCCTTCGTGGCGAGTGGGGGTGATGGCTGGATTTCCATCAGTTTCACTGAGCGAGGTCTTGAACTCGAGTATGGCTGTAGTGGCACTTGCGATCTGCTCTGATCCACTTGTGTGGACGAACGTATTGCATAATCTCTGACCCATTTACTCTTATGCCGAATGAAGCATAGATGGTGAATAGGTAGAAGTTGCGAGGCATCGCACGGTTGAGGATTTGGGACACGAGCAAATTGTAATTTGCGGTAACTGTACTTCAATGACAAGTACTGAAATGATAAAAACCATACATACACGTGTTGGATTACAAATGAGACATAGTCAGGGTCGTTGGGTCGATTGTCGAGTGAAGAGTGTGAAGTCGTAGCGTGAGTGGTCGGATCAAGAAGCTTCGCCGAAGAATCAGGGGGCTTTGAATGTCGACATCAAAGATGTGAGATGCATCTTTACACATCTCGATGTTTCTCATGCATCAAGAAAGCGACTGAAAGGCTGTGACACTTCTGTCATTGATTCTTAAAAGTGGTCCAAGTTTTCAGGAAGTGCAAGAATACTCACCAGAAGGCGATGGCAGTTGGCTGAATTATATGCGACCGCAGGGATGAAACCAGGTTCCCGGTGCACTGTGGGCTACTTATGTAATGACAGAAACATCCACTTGGAAACATTAGGGACTTGTGTATGTCTGGTGTGTAACGCTTTTCCACCTTTTAGCCGCAACGTCTCGACGCGCGTAGAGGTGTGGCCAGATGAGGGTGGTAGTATTCCTTGATCAAATGATTCATGTTGCGGAGGTTGTCATAGGGTTTCCAGCACTTATGCTCGACTTTGTAGCTGTGCCACTTTACAATATGTTATGTCGTTTTGCTATGTCATCGATGATCAAGGATGTCCTTGTCCACTTGTGCAGGTGGAGGGGGTGATACATCCCTATCGGGGAATTTCTCTCCCAGGTCTCGGTATTGCTTGAGTCTGCTTGTATGGAACACCGGGTGAACTTGCATAGTGTTAGGGTGTTTGAGACGCGCAACCACAGGGGGTTGCATGCGCTCGATCTCAAACGGGTCCAACCATCGGGATTTAAGCTTCAAACATTTGGCTCAGTGGAGTTTGATGTTCGCTAAACTAAGGAGAACTTTGATGCCTGTGGTGAACACATCGTCGCTGCGATGTCGGTGAGCTGCTCATTTAATCACCGCTTGTATTTTCACAAGTGTCTACCATGTTTCTTCCCAAATGGTGGGGAATTTGCAATGTTGAATTTTGACTGCGGGAATGTTGCGTTGGCTGTGTGGTCTGGTGGGTGTGGAAGAAACTTTGCCCTATACCACTTCAAACAGAGTTTTACCCATCGTGGTGGAGATTTCTGCGTTGTATACAATTTTGGCAGCTGGGAGTGTTATGCCCAATCCATCCTGTGAGGTTTGCATAGTGTTTGGAGAAGGTTTTTGAGTGTCTGATCGGTCCACTTGATTTGGCCATCGGTTTAAGGGTGGAACGCCATTGAACATTGGATCCGATTGACGTAGCGAGTCATTCGTTCATGCCAGAAATGATTGTGAATCAACTGTCCCTGTCCCTTGTGATGGTCCTTGGAACATGGTGTAGCCGCATAATTCTACTTAAGAACAACAACATCGTACCTTCGGCGGTGATGGTGGTTGTCATTGGAGTAAAGTGGGACATTTTGAAAACCCTGTCGACAACCACAAGGATTGCGTCTTATCCCTTGGGTGTGGTTGGTAATCCAGTGATGAAGTCTATGGAAATGTTGGTCCACGGTTACATGAGAATGGGGAGTGGCTGCAGAATGTCCGGGTGGCCTTGTCATTGACACGTGTCATAGGATTTGCAGAAGTTGGCCACATCAGTCTGCATCTTGTCCCATGAATAGTTCTTTGCCAGCTTCTTCTGCGTCTAGTCTTCTCCAAAATGTCCACATGGATTGGTGTCGTGGTATTCTTCTAGTAGAATGCGGCGGAGTTCATCTTTTTGGGGAATGACCACCTGGCGAGTAGATCGTTGCCTCCAATAGGGTGCGGCATATTATAACTTCTCCTTTTCATATCCGCCATGTCGGTTGAAGCCTTGAGTGGACAACTACTCGAGATGAGATCTCGCTATAGCTCTAGTATTGCTACCTCATCCATTAGATTTGGTCAATGGCTAGGCTTGTCTGCTGGATTAATGTTGCCCGGTTAGTAATCGATATTGTATTCAAACTCATATTCAGGGAACCCAATCCATTGGGTTTGACGTCGGCTGGGGTTTGTCATCAAATGTTTCAGCGCATGATGGTCAATGCGTACGACACATTGTCGGCATTCAAGATAGCACCGGTTTGTGGTTAGCATTTTTCTCGTGAACGTCACACCCCACTTCAGAGTACACACCATGCTCACAAAACAATGCCTTACTCTACAACCTAATAGACACTGTACCTCCTTATTGATACATTTCAATCACGTTTCCAGGAGAATTGGAGACTGTCCCTCCTCTTACCCCGAATCCCATTGTTTGAACAAAAAAACCCTTCACTCAACAAGGTGGTAAAACGGTTGTCATGTAGCAGCAAGGGTAAAGAGAAGCCATGGGTGATGCCATCCACTCCTACATCTCCTTGCTTCTCTTAACCCTCTTGCTAAAGCCACTGCTACAATAACTACACGTGTTGGTGTGAGCTTGATGCACATTTGCATCAAATTGCTCTATTTATGTAACAAATCTGGCATAATATATGCCAGTTTGTTATGTGACATAAACCGGAACCATTATTGTTAATGGTCAGCCGTGTCTTGTCTGGGAAGAAAAGGGGATTATTTCACATATCTGGATTACTAGACAGTGAGGAGGACTCCTTGCCGGCCAGCCTTGCAAGAAGGAAACTATGCAAAAGCTTCCTCCTTATAGAAGGCCGACCGAATAGTGCTTCGTATTGTCCAGCAGTTGCTTGAGGTCACAAGGCCTCAAGCAACGGCCAAAATGTGAACTGATCACAAATAATTGCTATGGACAAGCGTGGCCCGATAGGTCACAATGAGCATTGCCCAACATGATCTTGCAAGGGGGTCCTCTCCATCTTGGTATCCCTCACTAAGCACCTCGCCATGGTGAGGGGCTCGTGAGGGTCCACCGGTGGACATTCTGACATGACCGCTCTGTCGGTTGCCATCACCACTTGTTGGCATGACAAACTCATTTTTACAACTGATTTGGCCCCGCCAGCGGATGAGATGGCATGAAATGGTGACAGATATCCCTTACATGCGAGAAGAAATTTCACCAACACATCCCCATGCATAACCACATTGGAGACCTAGGGTTTCCACATGGACCTATGAATATTGCTAAAAGGTTGGAATCACAAGAGAAATGAACCTAGTCAAGCCGCTTCAACTGTCAAAAAGGGTGTACAAATAACATCCTCCATCATCCGTCTTGAGTTGCCCCATGAAAGAGCGGACTTCACGCCCCGGCTTTGGTCGGGGCATACGTGTGAGAGGTGTCACTTGTGGAGAATTTCAATTCATGGCAAAGTTATTCTATATGACCAACCTGTGTCATGGCCAAGTGTAACCAGGTTCCAAGAGCTCCAACACCCACAGAGGCTCGCACCCCATTCACCTGCCATGCTACATTGGCATCCATAAGATAGTTGTCACCCTTGTTGACTTTATTGCTTGAGGAGCAGGACCCTGCTATGTCGTCACTTGGAAGCTGCTGCTGCCATTTGTCTCCCTCTTACCCAAGTATAACGGAGCATTTTGATTGGCCGACAGCTACACCATCTTTAGAGTGACACACAAGTTGCAGACTAGACCAGTTTTTGGTAAACAGATCCAGGGTCGCGTTTGCTTCCGTCCACTTTTCTGTAGCATTGCAAAATTGCATCTGTAGGGAAGATTTGAAGAGGCGATGTATGTAACTCACTGTATCAAATAAAACATGCAACATACCGTTTGAAAACTTGTGTGAAGATGTACATAGCACAGTATACGGCATTTTTTTTTTGCACCTCTGTTGCTCGCTATATCTCGAGGACCAAGATGTCTATAAACATGATTTTTTCTTTCTTTTTTTTATAATCATTAGAACATATGTTTTTTTTCCCAAATTGCAAGGTAAATACTGTGGTTTTTCTTCAATTATTGTTGGCTCTGGTCTCATGCTTTTCCTGTGCTTTGTACCTCGTTTTATAGGTGCAAGATGAAAAGGGGGGTATCTACGCACTTCTGTTGCAAAGAAAGTGGAAACTATGGAACTCAATTTATTTCTGCATGCCTTAGCCAGGAGTGCTTCAAACTACAAAAAGATGTCACTGGTATATCCAGAGTTTAGCTGTCACTGTAGTTTTTTAAAACCTAGCACCCCCTTCCTCCCTTCCCGTACCCCCTTCGTCTCTCCTTACCACTCATGGTGGGAGGTAGACTCCCCATGTCCGTGGCTAGAGGAGACCCTCCCAAAACTTTAGCAAAGGGGAGTAGCCTTAGCGTATGTGAGAATCTTGCTCCTTGCACAATGTCACCAATAAAAGTGTTTGTGGGACGGGCACCGGCCATACCATATTTGCTGCATTTGTGAAGATGACCACGGCTATAACTATCCCTCCGGTGGGATGCCTGCTACTACGGATACCATGAAAGGAGATGAAGAAGCCAAGGAGACGTCGGCTCAATACATGGGCGATAAGGTCGAGGGCACTGCTAATTCTACCAGCAAAGCATGCATGGTGGGGATAGAAACCATTGCAACAGACAATGACAACGCTAGTGTTGAAGTAAATAACAACAAAACCTCCTTGGAAGACCACGATGAGGAGGATGATGATCCCCTTGATAGCATTGATACTGGCACCTTTGCCGTGTTCAACCACCTCTTGGACCTCAAAAATCGTGACTTCTACGTAGTAGAAAATCTTGTCCCTCTGGCCTTACCAAATGGGAATGGTGGTTTTAAACCACTTGCTAGTCTGACATCTCGTGGAGTTGGCCGGGATGTCATGCCGGCAGGTGGTAATGAAACAAGTTGCCTACATTGGCATGTGTACCGATCACAAAACCCCAAGATGGTCCCTTGGTTTGTATCGAGGAAGGAAGAGATAGAAGAGCATGGGCATGTGCAACGGCCGCCAACATAACAATCGTGTCCAAGGTAGACATGGACCACAAAAGGATCCAGTGAACATTGCTGCTACACTAAGACTTTCATAATGCACCAAGGCATACGAGTAAGTGCTTGATGCATTCAAGCATAACCTGCTCACCAAGAGTGTATTTTTCCTTGAGCAACACATTAGTCCTACTTTGTTCTGTAGCATGCTGAACATCATGGTTATGGCAGACAGGCCTGATCCCGTCCATCCATCCCAATGTGAGAAAGCTAATCATCCATCACATGATGATGCCATCAGCTAGGTGGATGACACCCATGAAGATTGGTCGATGGGCCCGAGCGGCTCTCGTTTCCATAACCAGGCTAAGAAAGCAGTAAGTAGTAAAAACATAACAACGATGATGTTGCATTGGATGTCCAGACATCAAAGACTCCAAAGCACCTAAGCGACTACACCAGGTATGGCTTCTCCAAGCATGTGGACTTTGCCACTTGGAAGCCAAGCATGGAGCCCTTGCTTGTACTACATGACATAAAGAAACAAGGTTGGGGTACCTTCGGGCTAGCTTACATTGACAATACTCTCATAAGTAAAGAACCTATTGAAGGTGGTATACGTAAAAGTGCCTTAGTTGGTCCATAGACCTTATTGGGAAGACTTGTGTAAGATTTCAATGGGGTTCCACGGTGGGGAGTCTGTCTCACTAAAAGCCTATAGCCGTCTGTCCAAAATCCACCAAGGTGTCTTCAAGCTTTTGGGATACATCCAGGATTGGGACAACACACTTGACAAGATCATTGATAAGGATGGCTACCTTATGCAAAATTTGTGGAATGTCTTATCAACAAACTTTCTATCAAGTCCCTCGCTGGTGCTTCTATGCTCAATTGGCAAGGCAAGCCTTGGACTTATTATGCTAAGATGTGTGACCTCATCACTGCAAAATTCCAACTCCGTTCTGGATGAGTATGGATGAGCACACGTTGAGGCTAGCATTACTGGCAGAGCAACAACAAGAGCTCACACTCTTCCTAGCATGGTGAGCGTAAGATCCCCGAGCACCCATAAACCCTTTTAGGCAGAGGACAGCCACAAGGATCGTGCAGACGGAAAGGCCAAGACAATGATCCTAACCTACTTCTATCATGGAAAGACTGGGCACTACGCGTCTGAATGTTGCAAGTGCCGGATGGTCATGTTGGTGGAAACACCAATGGACATGTAGAAGAAAGGCATGATAAGGGACAAGAAAACTACCAGAGCGTTAATGGCGTTAATGGTGGTCACGGGCCAGCAGGTTGTAAAAAGGTCTTTTGAATCCCCTAGTGGCCGGCAGTGGACAACCACTAGGTTTTGTGGCTAAGAGATCCTTGAATATTGACAGTGCTTTTGTGTTCCATGATGATGATGCAGAATAGCTACAATGCCTCACTGGGACTTTGAGTTTTGTGATTTTTGTTCCTCCATGAGCAACGACTCTGGTATCTCTCTTGCCATTGTCTCCTCTTGCATCTCATCAATGATGAGATGGAAGGGTGATGCTTGAAAACCCACACTTGCTTGACACACGACAGAAAGGAAATGAAGTGCTTGAAGATGAACTTATTCACGCAAGTGACAGTTGCAGTTCCAATACTTGCGAGTCTCAGGAGAAAAACTTTTAAATGAATGGCAACTCTTGTATGGTGTAAACAAAAAATACCACATGTGGGAGTAAGTGTCTGACTTTGTTGAGCTATGTTGTAGCATGGAATAATTCCACGGATGCAACTTGTAGGCCATGCCTCACAAGTCCCTCACGTACAAAGATGATAATGTATTTCCCAGGTCACTTTCCTAGGCCACGCGTGCAGGCCCTATTTGACACAGGTGTTGATGGTGAGCTCATCAGTACCTATCGTATGCAACAACTAGGATTCAAATGAAAATTTTGAGGAAATAGCCACCTTCAGCGATGATCGAAAGGCCGATGTACTCGGCACATGTCGGTGAAAGCTAAAGCTATGAGCTCTTGGGAAAATTGTTGATTTCACTATCATTTATTTGAGAGATCATTTTATGTTGTTCTTGGTGGTCTTTGGCTTGATGAGTGTGAGATAAACATTTTTTTGGTCATAAAGACTTATTGTACAAAAAAGAGAGCATTCCATTACGCTTCCACCAATGGATCTCTCAAATCCCTCTCAAAAGCATGAACAATTCACCATTATGGTGCATCAAGTCAAGGGATACACGCAAAAATGCCACAATGTCTTCCTATAACAACTTTGTAAGATTGATGATGATGATCCACCGTGCTCAAGTGATTTGAGCTCTCTCCTTGGATTTTTTTTTTTTTCACATTATTGACCCACTCCCAGATGATTTACCGTCCAAGCGGAATGTTGATCACACAATCCCACTTAAACCACGAGCAAGGCCATCTTTTCTACCCGTGTATCACCTCGGTTCCTTTGAGTATGAAGAAGCTGAACGGTAGATAAAGGATTACCTGGCCAAGGGATGGATTGAAACAAGCAGCTCCTCATTCAGAGCTCCTATCTCATTTGTTAACAAAGAAGGTGGAAGCTTGCACATGTGTCTTGACTACCGTGCATTGAGTAGCTAGACGACTGAAACCGCCATCCTATACAAAGAGTTGAGGACCTCTTTGACAATCTTTTAGGTGTAACGGTCTTCACTCTCCTTCCTCTGTATCAAGGTTATCACCAGATTGAAATCATTGAAGAAGATGTTCCCAAAACCACGTTTTGCATGCATATGGGTCACTATCAGTTATGAGTGCTGGGCATTGGTCAAATTAGCGCTCCAGATACATCTCAAGCCATAATGAATCACATATTCCATGAACATTCGGGCAAAAACATCTTTGTGTATGTAGATGATGTTTTGGTGTTCTAAATAAATCACGAGGAGCACACGGTGTACGTGCACAGGGTGCTCAATATCCTCCACAAGGGGTTGTTGTTTACCAGGATGGCATTGGGTGCTTTCATACAACCCGAGTTGCACTACATCGACTTCATCGTTGGCAATAAAGGAGTCCAAGTGGATCATCCCAAGGTGCAAGCTAAAATGGACAGCCTTCAAGCATCTAATGTGGATGAATACAAGCCATTATAGGCTTGGTGAAATAATTCCATTGCTTTATGCAAAGCTATTCCAGCGTTGTCATCCCACTCGCAACTCTAACATGCAAGGACATCAAATAGACATGGACAGATACGTGTGAGCATGCATTTTTGCATGTTCAAGAAATTCTGGCATACCCTACTGCTCCTTAACTTGGACGACTGGAGTGTTAAGAATTTAGTGGTCCTTACTTCTGTTCATTTTTTTGTCCAGTTTATATTGATGGTTGCTTGATTTCATTGGTAACACAGGTGGTGGTCCCTTGAATTCTGCAACGGGTCTTGATCATTTCCTTGGTAATCCTTAATTCTGATGACGCCCGTCCGTTGAGCGATGAGCGCGCGTTTCATTTGCGCGGTCAACGCTTAATGGGCGAGAGCCATCGGTGAATGCGTGCCGCGCAACTAGGCGTATCTAGCCTAGCTTTGGGGCAACCTGCCGCTGCCAGGCTGGTGTGTGGGGGCAGCGGCAGGTTGTTGCAAAGGCTTAAGTACATGGAGCGTGTTTTGGGTCTGCCATCACTTCTCATTCACAGTGTTTCATCGAAAAGAAAACAGCCGAACACCATGGAACAAATTTTGACCAAGGTGTTTGCCAAGGAACGCGCACGTTGTCCCCATGCTGCTGCTTTTCAGGGGCCTCCTTTGCGTCCTGCACTCTTGAAACTCCCAGTTGGGTTTCTACACAAGGTTATATGCCTCACGTTTGATGACTCCATGGACAAACAACGATTGGCATTGTACAATGGTACCTACGTCAACGGTCCTGCTGTGCACTTGCCACTAATGCTACCCGCCGGAGTGCCAGTAGCGCTGTGCATGCCGTCGGGTGTCCTGCTGCTGCTGCCTGCTGCGAGTGCCCATGATGCTCCTCCGCGTCTCTACACCTCCTACTCCCCTGGCGCAAGTAGGTTGAAGGTATCCCTCACTCCTTCCGTGCCTTTCAGTATCTTGCGCTCGCTGGAGAAATGGAGCATGCGCCTGCTGACGACGTCCCCATCCCTTGTCGTTAACTAACGGCAGAAGAGAAGGGAAAGGCACCTCCTGTGGAAGATATTCCCCCTCTTCTCCACCGGTCCGAGAGGACCCGGCTTGCTCATGGGCCCGGTCCCGTCATCACCGGGTCCCCTCCCACGTTGACCATCCCTAACACTGACACCTCAGACGATGATGTGTCCGGATCGTCTTCCGAGTGTGATGACCAAGCGAGTGACGACAGCACCAACACTGAGTGCCTTGCCCTCTGCACGTAAGCGGGTAAAACGCCTACTTCAGCAGCATGAAGCACATGTTTCGCGAAGTCTTACAAGCATGGAAAACACGCAGATTGGTTTGGGAGCGGACATTTTCAGACAATCTACCGTGCCATCAAATCCCAACTTCAGCGTGTGCGACAGTGCAGCATGTGAGACACAGTTTTAGGACTCCCGATGGATATTGTGTCTTTGGTGAACTTGCTCCTAGTATTGTTTTAGGGTGGTTCGTGGAAGGCACAAAGGTTCTGTAGAAGAAGTATGAGGGTGCTGTTATTGCGGCGATTGCATCTGTACCATCGGTGCCTGTCAGTTAAAAAAGAAGGAAGCATGGTTGCCAGGGCAAGCGGGCTTGGCTGACCGAGCATCCTCTGATCGTTGATGCAATTTGATTGACGCCCGAGGACGCTCGCACAGCCGTTCATGCTTTGAACTCAAAAGTGATCCGGCGTGAGATTCACGGTGTTCTTGCACGTCATGCTCCAGGTCAGCTTGAACTACTTGGACGTCGTGCGTTGTACGTTCATGGGTGAGACAGTTTGTGCAAATGAAATGGTATGGTCTTGGAGGAGTGGAGCAACTACCGCGCAAAAACTGCCAGCCGACTTCAACATCAAGATTATGGCGCTCCACCGCTGTGCAGTTTGCATGGCCACGTTGTACAGGATCAAGCCTTTCCTCGTGATGAATGACAACTACACCACCATCCAGCTGCTTCCAACCGCCAGACACACTTTTGCACCAAAGGGCAGCCATGAGATTGGCATCGTGGAACTGGAGGAAAAACGTGCGATCACCACAAACTTTTCATCCTCCATGACCGGCGAGTTGTTGCCAATACAGCTGATTTTTTGTGGAAAACCCACCAGGTCGGTGCCACGCGGAGAAAACGCCGAGCGGCTGCTCAAAGAGGGATGGAACCTGACGTGTACTCCTACTCACTGGACAAATGCAGAAACCACGAAAGTATGGATTCACATGATCGTCGTTCCGTACTACAAGAGGATCTATGCGGTGCTCGGTGTCCGCGAGGGTGCAGAGAATCTTCTTCTTGTTCTTGACATCTGGAGTCCACACAACAGCACGACTTTTCAGCTGTGGCTCAAGGAAAAATTCTGTTACATCCATACGGCGTACATCCCTGTTGGATGCACCGGTAAGCCACAGCCAGCTGATGTCAGCATCCTCCGTCCACCCAAAAACAAGCTCGAGGAACGTTTTGCATCATGGGGTACAGAGCGTAGTTATGAGGGTTGGAGCATGCACATAGGGTGGACAATGGGTCACACATTAGAGTCGCAAACTCTCAAGTGCTCAGACTTGCTACACCAGAGGTGACCAAGAGTCACTTGATGTATGACATACCGTGACAAGTTATGTGCTGCTACCTGGAAGGTACCAAGGGTGAATTCAAGGTGGTCATTGACCACAAACCTCGAGTATTATTTCATTCTCAGCCGAACCTTTTGTGGCAACGAGTTCGATGGAGCATTTAACAATCAGATTCTACTTTCAGTGGGAGTATCAACAAGGTCATACAAACATGATAGACCGGCTGAATCACACTCTATTCAACACCATCCTCACCACACTTCAAGCACAACCTATTTACAAGGAAGAAGAACGGGAGCATGATGTGCCCATGCCTGATAAGCCCCTATGCCAACCACCGAAACCGAGAGTGTAGTGATATGCATGTAAATTTTGATCATCGTTGGCGAGATATCTGGCACTCTCCAACAGATGTCCACTGCTTTTCACCGAAAATGGATAGAGATACTTAATAGATGAACCAAGACATAGAGAAAATGCTCTAGATGTACGTTAATCCCGCGATGGGTCTTTGGGGTGAGTTTATCAGTCCGGCAGAGTTTGTATACGATACCTCTGTTTATCAATCCACAGCGTTGACACCATTCCTTCTTAATTACGGTGGACATCCGATGGTATCCATCTCCTTGGTGAGGCGCGGGAACTGTGGGAATCAGATATCTTTGGTCCAAGCCATTGCAAATCGCATGGATACTCTTCACTGAGAAGTGTGTGAATACCTCCACACATCAAGGCAATGCAAAAACAACTATGCTGATTTTGGTCACCGTGACATCACATCTTCCATTGGTGACCAGGTGCTTTTAAGCACAAAGAATGTGTGTCTCAAGAAGCATGTGAAAAGGAAGGTCCGTCCCAAGTGGGTTTGACCATTTAATATCATCCACAAGACTGGTGGGGAAGATCCTTCCAAAGGTCATAAAGATCCATGACGTATTTCATGTTAGTCTTCTTGTACCCTATTCGGCATCGGGTATGGTTCAACCACCAACTTCAATGCTCACAAGTGATGGTCAATGTGAGGTTTTGAGCTCCTCTCACACTATAAACTTACACGCGGTAATTTTATTGTGAAGGAATACCTTATGAGCTAGCTGGCTGTGAACTTGAACACAACAATTGGGAGCCTGAGAGTAGATTCCCAGCTGCCATGATCAAGGAACACTGGTAAGACAAGGCTAACATTTTTTGTACACGTGCCTCCAGTTATACCACGTTGGCACAAGCCTGACATAGGAACTTTCACCTCCCAGAGTACAAGAAGAACACAAAGCCAACAATCTCGGAGGCATGGGGATGCCCAGGTTGATCGTTGCAAGGATGCTCCTTGTGAGAGGAAGACCAAGCGGTGAAAATATTGGATGCGAAGCATTTTTATTCAGATGATTTTCATATGATATGGTGCTCGTGAAGGATATGAATCTCTGTCTTTTGAGTTTTCTCTCCTCGAGCATTGGCACATGATCCTATGGATGTACCTCATAATCACCCCAGTTTCTAAAATCGCCTTCTGTCTTGCCCTCCATTATTGTACACCATAAACGTTCTGCTTGGTGCCACACTTGGCATCAGAGCATAGCGGCGCTAGAGAGGTGGCCAATGCATTACTGTACTGATCCTAGATTTTGTGGTCCAAAGCAATGTTCATTGTGTAACTTGGGTTCACACTTTACTTCCTTTATTTTAAAGTTGTCAAAAACAAATGAATTTGGTCATATGGTACCCTACTGCACCTTGATTTCGAATTTAAATGTTTTTAACTTGGTTCAAACTTGTCGAATTTGAAATTTACATCAAATTCAAAGCCTGTGAAAAACAATAACAATATTTCAAATTCGAATTCAACACGCCACCATTCAGTTATATGTTCTTACAGCCCAGGATCCTATGTTCACTAGTTCTGGCTATGACTGTTTCATGTGCAAAAACTTTGTACCAAGTATATTCTGGCCTCCTGTTTCGCACTTCAATACATCAAAGTGTGAAACAGCCTCGGCATCAGGCTCGGCGACAGCCTCCTCGCCAGCCTCGTCTTTGGCCTTCTCGTCAGCCTCGCTCGCAGACTTGGGTGCAAGCAAGGGCGATGAGGAGGCATGTTCGCTAGGCTCCATGCATTCGTCGAAATCACAAAAATGAACCAGAACTTCTCATCGAATTTAAAGTTACAGGTCTTGACTTGCGATGAAATCAAGGGTACATGAAAATAATGCAAAAGTGTAGTTTTTTAATCGAAATAAATTATACGTCAAGTCAATATTCTAAATTAAAGTGCAGTAGAGTATCCTGTATTTCATTGGCAGGCAAGACAGGTAACCATTTTCCATGGTCCAAAGGTGGGTTCGAATCCCCATGTCTGGGCCCGATGCGACTGGTCCCAGGACCGAGGCACGATAGTAGTATGACATCCATCACCCCCCCCTCCCCCACGTCCCCTTGCATCTACTCCTCCCACTCTGCAATTCCCCCCAATGACGTGGTACATGCCAACATCCAAGCCATGTACATTAGCACATATCACACGTCGAAATCTCGGAACACTCAACAATTGGCATGAACTATTGTGAGCACCCTGATTAACACATGCATGATATTTCTGACACAATTGTTTTAACGTTATCCAATTAGAAAAAAAATGTTACTAGCACGTAGCTAAAATCATGAAATTGTCGCTACAAAAAAAACTAGTAATGAAATATAAGATCTGTATTGTATATATAAGACAAAAGCCTTTTATGAGTCATCAGCGCATCTCCACCGTCCAAAAATCTAACAACCTCGCAGTGAAGACAGTGAACAAAGCCAGTACATGCTGCAACAAATAGCAATAGCTGGCAAAGGCTCTGGCGTGGGAGGATGTGTTGCATGCACCCAACGACGCCATCCAGGTGAGATAGGCGGTGACAACAAATTTCACAACAAATAGCGCAACACCGATGACCCAGACGGCCAATCCAGTGAAACACCCCTCAGACTCGGCAAATCCTTCGCCTCCGTCGTTGCCCGCCATGGCGACACCTGGCATGGTGGGAAGTAGCGACTGACTGGCTTGCATGAAAGAAGATGTGTACCAAAAATGTTGGGAATTGAGAGCTTGAACACCCATCTCCTCCAAGAGTCAAATGAAGGAAACAAGGTACTACATAATACGCGTGTGCGTTAAGGCTACAATGGTGTCTTCAACAATTGGGAGCCCTACAACAACCTCCATGACATTGATCATCTTATTGATGGCTATTACAACTGTCACCAAACTATGTCTGCTAACGCAACCAGGCGTCACAGCTAAGAGGGGAGGGAATATTTCCAAGACTTTCATGGGTCCCTTAACTCCGCTAGTGATTATTATTTTGCCAACATTTGCAGCCCACCATGCGATGGCCTTCCGACTCTTACACTGACCAGCCAAGGACATTTTGGGTACCTTTCATCAACCTTTGGTGTTCCGCTCCCGAATTTCTAACATGTTCAACCAACTTCTAGATGTAACGTCCCTGACACACAAGAGTTCCTAAACTCTGCAAGTGGGTGCTTTTATTGTTACCTTCTTGACCCACCGCTCGCCAACCTCAGGATTTTTATGCCAATTGGTCAAGGGATATCTTGACCACCTGTCCCGACCTCCGGTATTCCCTTCCCAAGGTTCTGACAACTGCGACCACTTTCCTAAATGGTTGGCATTAGTGTCCCAATCTTTGTTTATGCTTTAATAACATTGTTCAACCTCGTGACAAAAATGAAATACAAGAAAAACCACACCTCAATGTTCTTTAAGCCCCTTGACTTCTCAACGGAGCTTTTCGAAGCAGCTACTCAAGGCAAAGACTTGCACATGTTGCTTGGCTCAAGCGTTGAGAACCCGACATATGCCTCATCATGATTCCCCTTGTTGTATGCATCTCCTCCACTTACTCGATGATCATAATCAAAATACACTTACTGCTAAATATGAATTATCCATTTATCCCAAATCCTCAAATCGTCTCCTGCCTCACATTACATCCCTGTGAACCACCCACATTCCGCTCAACATGAAACTTGGTATCAAAATACAGCGGCGCTCAAGGAGCAACCAACTCATTAACAGCCAAGTGAAAACCTTGCACAATCCTTTAGCGTATATCCCATTTAGAAGATTGCAGACCGCGAGATAGCAGTAGTGAAGAGAGCGAGCGTACCCGATGACGTGTAGCAATAACAGACAAAGACTCATGTAATGGGCGGTTAGCAGTACACAAACAACGACGCTCTCCATAGAAATCAAGCAGTAGCGGCAAATTTTACAGTAAATGTTATAGAATAAACTATCTCAATGGCCAACTTGATGGTGGAACACATAGGCTCGAGAAAGCCTTTGACCCTGCTGTCGTTAGGATGACACCTGGTGTGATGAGAGGCGTTGTTTGAAAATTCCAACGGGAGCAGGAGACTGGCGGAGCTGGATAAATAGCTCACGTGACCACCGTTACATCATCGACCATAAGCGTACTACCTCTCAAGTAGAAAAATACAATGTGGCACAACTGACTCACATCGTCAGAAACGTTGAGTGACTTCATGCGTGCTCCATTCACCCGCTTTGGGAAATTAAACAAGAATTCTAATGCGCGATAAAAACTTCAACACCCGTGTCAACAGTCCATCTTGACAAAGTATACATGGTCATTTTACAAAATCATCACTGACAGTGACCTTGCCTTTGGATAGCTCTAATTCTACTACAACAACAGCCTCAAATGGGACATTTGGTATACTATCACTACTTTTGGCATCCAAGACAACCTTCTGCAAAGTAGTTGATCTCATCGACATCACCGACTACAATGCTCGGATATGGAAATCCGACGGCTGACGACCCCAAAACCACAATCATCATCGTGACAAAGGGGAATTGTACTCAGTGGTGATCTGTCCGTCACATCATCTGTGGTGCATGGATTACCATGGACACAAGGTGGTCACTGATTTGCCGATGCCTGCAAACATTTGGGATTTACAAGTATTCTTGGGCTCCTGCAATGACTATCTTTGATCTATAAAGGAATACGCTTGGGTGTCAGTGCCTCTCTCTGATCTCGCTCGGAAAACCACCGAGTGGAATTGGAGGGCCAACAAACAAGACGCATTCAACTATTTGAGAAACACTTTGATGTCAACACTATACTTACAATTGGCACATCCCATGATGGACTACACCATTGCCGCTGACGCGTCTAGTTGATCCACCGCTGCTGTTCTCCTCCAAGACAATGGCAGTGGAGAACAACCGGTCATGTATATGTCAAGAAAGCTACGCGGGCTAAATCTCAACAATGTAGTACACAAGAAATGGATTCTCGCACAGGTACATGCATTCAAAACATGACAATGCTACTTGTAATTCTAATGATGTGTCGTTTGCACTGACCACCACACACTGATACATCCCACGACTCAGCCAAATATGAGCCGCCGACAAGCTCGATGGATGGAGTTCCTCCTGTCCAAATTTGACTCAAGTACTGGACTGGAAATCCTATTCCGGTGGATGCTCTACGTCAGCAACCGGATTGATGACGTAGAATCCGGTTGCTCAACACGTTGCTCGTCGAACAAGACCCATACCCTACTGCCCACTGAATTCGATGTCTGGGTGTTTGTGTGATTGGTGATCCTTAATCTCAACCAGGGTTTAATGTATCAGGTGTTCTGTTTAATTTGACCAGCACTGCCTCAATTATATCTTAACTTTGACGTCTGGACTCTTTCATTTATTTTTTTGTGCGGTGATTTTGATGTCAGCAGCAGGATTACAAGCGTTTGTGGGATGGGAAGTCGCCCTTGGTGTCCACAATGGGTATCCACAATGGGTGTCGAACCCCGGCGCTCTGATACCAAATGTAACAAACGGATGGGAAGCTTGGCCCAGTGGGCCAAACTGCGGTAGTTGAGGGTCTCCAACCCTCAACTCATCCCATCCGTCGCCCACAGGCCAGGACCCACGTTTGAGCCACGTGGCACACCTCGCGCTACAATTTTTCTTGCTGGCCGTTTTTTCCATTGAGTGCAGGTACTAGGAGTGCCAAACAAAGCAAAGTAGGATCCCCAACTACATAACAATAAATGGAACAAATGGTCCCATGAAGTCAACGAATGAGTTTTTTAAATACGTTTGTGGTCTTCTAAATTCAACGAGTGTATCAAATCCGATGAAGTTCAACTAGGACAAAAAAGATTAATATCAAAATCTTCGAGCAGCTGGGTTCTTGGCAAGGCTAATCACAAAAGGTTACAAGGAGTTTGTCGAGTACGACAAGGCCAAGTTCTGGTTTGACAATCCCTACCAGCGACAACAATTCACTCGTTATTGTTGTCCCATCGAACAGAGAGCTAAGAAGGTTTCTCCTGGAGGAATGCCACGACTTTGGTCAAGACGGACATTTTGGCAGGGACAAGATGTTAAAAAGGTTGGCAAAATACTACTAGTGGGACATGATGAAGGCCAATGTGTCAGGCTTCTGCGAATGATGTGACACTTGTCAGAAACAAAAATCTTGTCACACAAGGTCGTCCGGTCTACTCCAACCCCTATCTGTTCCAATAGAGATGTGGGATGACATTAGCATGAACTTTGACAATACTTCCTGTCACTCCCGAGAGTAACAACGCCATCCTGATACCATGTAAACATCTGAAATGATGTGTAATTCATCAAGACAACAACTACCGTCACCGCAGAAGGAACAGGATGGCTATGTCTAAACTAGATCGTACAGCTACACGGGGTGCAACATACCATCATCAGCGACAAAGACAGTAGAATCACTAGCCGTTTTTGCATGAACTGATAGGGCATTATCACAATCGGATCCAACTAACAAGGGCATTCCATCCTTAAACCGAAGGAGAAAATATTTCCGACCAATTACACGCTTGAAAAAATTCTTGGCACATTTTGCGAGCCACGCAGCACCGATTGGTCAGCTAAGCCGTCAACCGCCAAACTTGTATATAACTCTCCCGCTTCCATTGCAACTGGTATAATTCCTTTTGAAGTGGTTTACGGCAAACTTAAAGCCACATCGGTAGGACTACAGATTCAGAGCAACATTCCCACGGTCGACTTCCACCACTAAGACTTCGTAGCAACTGACAACTCGGGTTGAAGAAAAGGAGACTCTCTTGAAGACACAAGAAGCTATGACGCAATCCTCTTCAGCTTGGCGCATATAAAACGCCTAGGAAAGAACTCTGAGAAGCTCAAACCCCGGTGGTTGGGACCGTTTGAGACCAAGAAAATGCAAACCCCTATTGACGCTCCACTTTGCTTCCGTGACAACATGGAAATATATCCCCTTTTCTACATGAGCAAGCTAAAGCACTACCGGGATCTACGAACTTCCCTGGGAGGAATGTTGCACCACCACCTTTGGGGATACAAGACGTGAAGACATCCCCACACATCAACACAATGGAAAAATGACCAAGTATCTTTTCATGTGGCACGGCTACAACGGCGCACACAACATCTGGGAGCCCTACGACAACCTCTGAGACATCGATCATCAGATTGACAACTACTACCGTGATCACCGGCCTAAGTTTACAAACGTGCCGGTACGTTGCGGCTAAATGGGGAGAAGTGTTACATCCATGACGTACACGGGTCCCTCAACTCTGCAAATGGGCAGTTTTGTCATGACATCCATGGCCCACTGCTCATCGACTTTAGGATTTTCAGGCTGTTTGACCAGGGGCATTTTGTCCAATTTCCCGGACCTCCGGTGTTTTGTTCCAAAACGTTTGGACAACTTCAACCACTTTCTTGAAGGATTGACTTAAACATCGTGAACTATATTGATGTTTCCATATTGTTTGGTCAACTTCGTGACGATGCTGGCTCTTTATAAAACCATGCCTTGACATTCAGAAATCCCCTTGATGTTTCTCTATAGCTTCTAGAAGTATCTACTTGTTATGTTAAATGGAATGTGGATGGTGAACAGGTATGAGTTGCGAGGAAGAATACAACTTGAAAATCTGGGACACTTGAGAAGTTTGTAATTAGAGGTGAATGTACTTCAATGAAAAGTGTTGGAATGACTGAACACATGTATACAAGTGTCAAGTTACAAATGAGACGTCGTCGAGGTCGTTGAGTCGATCGTTGAGAGGTATGTGTGGAGTTGCGTCGTGAGTGATCAGATCAAGAAGCTCTGTCAAGGCGTCAAGGGGCTTCGAACATCGGCGGTTTAGATGTGATATGCATTTGACAAATCTCGGTGCGTCTAGATTTCAACCAAAAGAGCGCGACACTTCTGACGATGATTCGTGAACGTGGTCTAAGTTGTTGGAACATGCGAGAAGGAATGCCAGAGGGTGAGGGCATTTGGCCGAATTATCCCTGAACGTTGGAGCAAACAACCGGGTCTCGACACGCGGTGGGCTATTTGTGTCCCGACAAAAATGTCCACTTGGAAATTTCAGGGACTTGTGTATGTCTGGTACGTAACACTTCCCCCCCTTTTAGCCATGACATCCTAGTGCGCATACTGATGCAGTCCGGGACAATGCTTATTGATCAGGTGATTGATGTAGTGGAGGTTAACATTGGTTTCCCAACTGTTGTGCGTGATGTCATAGCTGTGCCACTTAAGAAAATAGTTTGTCGTCTTGCCACGCCGTCAATGGCTGAGGATATCCTGGGCGACGTAATCTGTGCCTTCGTCCACTTGTATAGGAGGAGGGAGGGGTACATCCCTAGTAGGGAAGTTCTCGTTGGGGTCCCGGTAGTGCTTAAGCCTGCTGATGTCAAACACCGGATGAACTTGCATAGTTCCAGGGTTGCGCAACCACAACGGTTTGCATGAGTTCCATCTCAAATGTTCCTGGACATTGGGGTTTGGGTTTTGAATAATAGGCCCCACAAAGTTTGATGTTTGCCGAAGTGAGGAATTTGTCGCCAGCGGTGAACATGTCATCATTGCGATGGCGATTGGCTGCTTGCTTCATTGCCGTTTGTGTCTTCATGAGAGTCTTCCGTGTTTCATTCCAAATAGTGGAGAAGTCACGGTATTGGATGTTGACAACGGGAATGTTGCTCTGGCTGTCAAGTCCGACTGATGTGGCGGGAAGTTTGCCATACACCACTTCGAACGGAATTTCACCCGTTGCGGTAGAAGTCGCCGAGTTGTATGTGAGCTCTGCAGTCGGGAGTTTGGCTGCCCAATCTGTCCCCTAGGGCTTGCATAGTTTGCACAGAAGTTGTTCGAGCGTCTGATTCATCCGCATGGCTTGGCCATCGGTTTGAGGATGGAACGCCGTGGAAAGCTGGTTACGACTGCCATAACGAGTCATCGGTTCGCACCAGAAACGGTTGGTGAATCGACCGTCTCTGTCACTTCTGATGGTCCTCAACACACTGTTTTGCCATGTGATGTTGTTTAGAAAGAGCCGTGATGCGCCTTTGGGGGTGACGATGGTCGTCATTGGGATGAAGTTGGAAGTTTTGGAGAACCTGTCGACAACCACGAGGATGACATCATGTCCCTCAGATGTGATTGGTAGTCCAGTAACTAATTCCATGTAGATGTTGGTCCACGGTTCCGTTGGAATGGATACCGGCTACAGAATTCCAAGTGGTCGCGTGAAACGGGATTTTCATTGCTGACACCTATCACACGATTTGTAGAGTTTGGCCACGTCAGGTTGCATCTTGTCCCACCAGTACCATTTTGCCAGCTTCTTCAGTGTTGTCTCCTCACCAAAATGTCCACCTGGACCGGTGTCATGGAATTCCTCAAAATCCTGTGGCGGAGTTCATCGTTTAGGGGTACGACCACCTTGCAATGAATCGTCGTCGCCAATAGGGTTTGTCGTGCCAGAACTTGGCTTTCTGTATCCCCATGCTCGTTGTAGCCATGCGTGAACAACTTCTCAAGATACGGATCTTGTTACATTTTAAGCATCGCTGCCTTAGATATCAAGCCTGGTCGGCAACTGAGTGCATCTACTGGATTGGTTTTGCCCGGCCAGTACTCAATATCGTAGTTGAACCCAGATTTGAGAAACTCCATCCAGCGGGTTTGGCATCGACTCAGGTTCAGCTGTGTCTTCATATGTTTTAGCGGATGATGGTTGGTACGTACGGCGCATCGGTGGCATTCAAGATAGCACCACTACGTCTTAAATGCGTGTACTACTGCCAGTATCTCATTGTGTGTGGCGTAGTTGAGTTCCAGTTTGTGCAACTTTAACGACATGCATACGACCGATTGCTCCTAGCTGCCATGATCCTATAGGATAACCGCGCCAATGGCTCGGTCAGAGGCATCTGCAGCCATGATATTGTCCATCATTGGATTGGCCAATCGTAGAGCTGGCGCCGAGGTCCGAATGTTCCACGAAGTGGCAAACGTCTCTTGTTTGCTGTCTTCCCACTGCCACTTGTTTTCTTTTTGAGTAAGGTTGGAGAGGGGCATTCACAATCAGGTGTAGTCTCGTACAAAAGGCCAGTAGTAGTTGCAAAAGTTGAGGAAGACTTCAACTTCTCAGACATTGGTCAGCATTGGCCAATCAACGACAGTTGCCATGTTTTTTGGATTCATGGTGATCCGTCCGCCGTTGATAACGTGATCCAAAATCTTGATCGAACGGTAATCGAACTCGCACTCTAAGGGTTTTCCAAATAATTCCTCCCCTTGTGAGATTTTGCAAACTTTTTAGAGATGTCCATCGTACTCCTCTGGGGTGCACCTGTACACAATAATTGTGTCGTGTTGTACCATGACAAGATTGTCAAAGCACTAGGGGAAAACAATGTTCATTCCCACCACAAACATTTCCCAGGCATTCGTAAGTCCAAACAACATTACCGTGAACTCAAAATGCATGTCTCATATTTTGAACGCCGTCTTCTTGATGTCGGCGTCTGCCACACGGATCTGGTGATAACTCCTGTGTACATTGATTGAAGTGAAGATTTGAGCTCCTTGGAGTTGGTTCAAAAGTTCTTCGGCACGGAGGAGTGGGTAGAAATTTTTATGGTAGAGTCATTCAACGCCCGGTAGTTGATGCACGTCCGCATATTGCGTGTTTTCCTTTTCACAAATAGTACGGTGCCGCGTATGGTGACGTGGACAGATGGACGAACCCCTGACTGAGCATCTTATCAAGTTGCTTTTATAGCTCGGTCAGCTCATGGTTGCTCATTTGGTAGGCTCCTTGAACAGTGGAACAGCTGCCTGATTCAGTTTGATGCAATGGTCGATGTCCTGCTGAGGTGGCAAGGTTTTTGGGAGTTTGTTGTAGAAGACATACGCAAACTCCTCGATGAGAGGTGCAAACTCCTATGGGACCATTGCAAACTTTGTTGATGCCGATGGAGCTGATGAGGCTGTTGAGGCTGATGATTCAACTGCTGCTACTTTCGCTTCCTCCATTGGCTCAAAGTGTATGAGCCACGCGCAATCCCCACGCCACATGCAGTGCTTGGCTACATTGAGCAGTATTGGCTGCATAGGTTGTCACTTCCCAGCCGCTGTAGTTTCCTCCGTTGCTTCCACCTGTGCTGCTTCTGCTGTCGTCTTTTACCGCATGCGCGGGAGTTATTGCTTGAAGTTGTTGACTTCCACAAAGACGTTGCCACTGTTCCAGTCAATCTGTGGGTTGTGCTGGTACAAGAATTCACGTCGAAGAATGATTTTGTGGTCAATCATTTGGCATGACCTCCAGACCATTACATCGCGCAAGTCTCCCACTTGCAGTCATACTGGTTTTGGAGCCTCCGTATCTGTAGTCTCCTATCGACGGACTCTCCTTCAAATACCCCTGGTTTGGTCTGCAAACCCGGCTCACAAACCATGTTGTTGCTTACAAAACTATGAGAGGCTCCTCTATCCAATAGTGCCGGTACAGTTTGTTGTACTTTCAATAGTATCACCAATTGGTCATTCTCCTATCCCTCATCAACCTTGGCGACTTCAGAAACCCTCTGCGTTGTTGTGAGTCATTCAAATGGACAATTGTTCAACGTGGATCGCTCCTCTTGGACAAGATTTGTGCCTTTCACTCCTACCCCTTGTCGTTTCCCGACTCATTCTTCTACGACCCCCCCCCCCCCCCCCCCCCCCCCCCCCCCCCCCCCCCCCCCCCCCCCCCCCCCCCCCCCCCCCTCTGTTTGGCTTGCTTCGGTAGTTCTGATCGATGTACCCAAGTGTTTTTGCGCTTGTAGCAGGTGCCCGTGTCTTTTTGGTGGCCAGTATCCACTCCCATGCGATTTGAGGTATCCCTTGTCTCGCCTTTTCTGTTCCCATGATGATTGTGGTTGGGAGGTTGCCAACCATAAGATTCTTCGATCCATGCATTGTAGTCGGTGTTGCCGATCCTTTCTGCTGCTACTTTCATTCGTGGTAAGTTGTTCTAGGTGCAAAAAATGGTGGTTGCTCACCGGATGTCCTGTTCGAGGCCATTGTTGTGGTGGAAACAGAGATCGTCGCGGGCGGTACATGCACCTGTGATGATATCGCGGAATCTTCACGTGTACTCTGCCACGCTAGACTGCTGACGGAGGCACTGGATTCTGTATAGAGCATTCGATTAGTTTTCAGTCGCGCGAGCATCGCGTGTGATAACTTGCTCCAGTCGGTTGGTGGTGTCAGTGCGTCTTGCCATTGCGGGTTGATCTGCTCCAATGGTAGAAAGCCTATGGTTGATGATGCAAGGGGCGCAGTCGGCCATTGTTGAGGCCTCGCCAGTCTCTTCCTGTCGTTGGATGGCCTTTAGATCGGACCACCAGCTCAATGCCGTGCCAAGCAGAATTGCGGCAGCAAGGTCAATTCTATTCTTATCTTCATTGACCTCAGCAGCAATTAAGTACACCTCCAAGTTTGTCAGCCACATCCAAACTGTCAGTCCTTTGGAGTTTGCATGATTGAACGATTTAGGGGGGACATGGAAAGTCTTGGGTTTGGTTGAGAGTTGGGTGTTCCTCTCAAAGAGCACCACCTTTCGTGCACTTGCAATACAAAGAGCCTCCATCGTGACATTGAGTTGTTGGAGCAGATGGCTGTTGATTCTCTGGAGGTCAGAGATACGGTTTGCTAGTTCCTCGCTAATCCATGCTTGTTGTCTGGTGCCACCTGTCACTCTGCTGTAGACGTTGAGGCTGTCTACAGGGGCGACTGGTTTACCGTTGCCGGGGTCGTGGTTAGATTAGCCGTCAGATCTATCAGGATTGATCCAGCTGCCGCATAGCCTACCATGCCAGCACTCCCCGCCACATCAGGGCTCGCGTGCGTGGTCACGTTATGCACCTCCATTGCCGAAGTCTTTGTCGAAGACCTGTTGTTGGTGGTCGGGTACGCTCGCTCATTTTGTTTTGTGGTCACAAAGTCTGCAAATTCTTTACGTGCGAGATGCGCTGTTGACTTGTGCAAGGTAATCCTCCGGATGAGAAAAGTAATTTGCCATCGCTCCAACGCCGCTGCGCTCTGATGACAACTGTTCTGCCCAGCGGAGCATGGATGGTGAACAGGTATGAGTTGCAAGGCAGAACACGATTTGGGAATTTTGGGCACTTGAGCAATTTGTAATTAGTGGTAAGTGTACGTTGATGACAAGTGTCGGAATGACTGAACATGTATACACAAGTATCGAGTTACAAATAAGAGATAGTCCGGGTCATCGAGGTGATCATCGAGCGATGCGTGTGGAGTCGCATCACAAGTTGTTGGATCAAGAAGCTCTGTTGAGGAATCAGGGGGCTTCGAAGATTGATGGTGAAGATGCGAGATGCATTTTTTATGAATCTCAATTTGTCGAGAAGTCGTCCAAAACTGGCGACACTTCTATCGATGATTCTTGAAAGTGTTAGAAGTTTTTAGAATGTGCTAGAAGGATCGCCGGAGGGCGAGGACAATTGGGCGAATTACCCTTGATCATTGGAGCAAAAATCCGGGTCTCAATGCGTGGTGGGCTATTTGTGTAACAACAAAAAATGCTCAATCAAAAAGTTCACGGATTCGTGTACGTCTGGTATGTAACAAAACTAAGGGCGCAACCTTGTCGGCGTCGCTCGGTGTGACGCATGCAAGGCTACATCGAAACCTAGAAAGAGTAAATTCTGATTATTCAAGGAGCAAGATGGCGTCAGCACTCCGACATTACATGCAAGGAAGACATTTTTTTGATGTTTCATTGCTTTTCTAAGACTAGTGGATGGATTGTGTTAATGCTCAATATTTTTTTAAATGTTGTTCCTAAACGAGTACACGCCGGTGAGCAACTTAAAAAAATAGATATGGTGGGTACCCTTTTTCTTGTTCCAATTGAGAATGGGGGCAACTTGATGATTATCTTCAATAGGGAATACTAGCCCTTCAACCCAATCCGCGAAGGAGTTGGTGAAGCCCTACCCAGCGAACAAATAATATTGATGCCCTGCCTAGCGACTTAACAAAGAGGAGTGCCCTGCCCACTTGCTGCATCATGCTCGACCAGTGGCATGTGCCGCTGACCGAGCAAAGCGAGGTGGGGCACGTCCATCCCCTCACAATTCTCGCTCCCACGCGAGAATCGCAATCAAGCAAAAACGTCCGTTTTCAATGTCCAGCAAAAATGCTCAACTGTTTTTTTTTTTTTTCTTTTTACAGACACGCAAACCTTTATAGATCTAACATGCAAACCCTGACAAAACCACACCCCATATTACAATAGGGTTTTAATTTTAGCGCGGGAGCCTGCTGGGCCCAGCAATAGCGGGGCCCACCAAGTTCTCTTTCAAGGCATGGGGAGTCTCGGACTCCCCATCCAAACCAAACGCAAACCCCACCATCAAACATTCACAAACTCCTCAAATGAGGGATTGGTGAATTTTCAAATAAATAAATGACGTCAGCATGTTGATTTTGCATCGCATGCAGCATTGAAATATTGCAATTTCTTGTTGTTTGTGGATGAAATGTTAATACTCTCACGTCACTGACCAGGGAAGTCTTATTCTTCCGAACGCCAGATAGAGTAGTTTTATTCTTGCGAACGCCGGAGAGGCCATACACACAATCCAATTTTATGGGTTATCCCTTCATGTTGTTACGTACCAGAAAAACACGAGTCCCAAATCTTTCCGAGTGGGTATTTCTGTTACTACATAATCCGCCCACCGCGCGTTGAGACCTTGATTTCCACCCCGACAGTCGAGGGAAGTTTGGTCGATTGTCCTCGCCCTCTGGTGAACCTTCTTGAACTTTCTGACAACTCTGACCACCCTTGCGGATCTACAATAGAGGTGTCAGGACCTTTTGGTCGACATCTTGACGCATCAAGACATATCTCAATCTATAAAGACACATCTTGCATATTCGCCATTGATCCTCAAAGTCCACCGATTCATCGGCGGAGCTTCTCAAGTCCGACCCCTCACGACACGACTCCACAACACACATCGCTTGACAATCCACCCAACGACCCCGACTATGTCTCATTCGTAAGTAGATGCTTGTATACAGTTGTTTGACCACTTTGACACTTTTCATTGAAGTACACTTACCGCTAATTAAGAATTGTGCAAGTGTCCAAATTTGTAGATTGTGTTTTGCCTAGCAACTTCAACCTGTTGACCATCTACGCCCCATTCGGCATGACACTTGGGATCAGAGCGGAGCGGTATTGGAGAGGCATCCGTCTACTTTACCCATCCATACAACAACCTCGTACAGGCTGTCAGCGTAACTTGCATTTCAAGACTTCGCAGACTTTGCGACTACGACATGAGGGGAGCGAGCACAACCAACGACTAGTAGCGGGTCTTTGGCGACAAATTATGTAATGGAGGAGCCAAACATGCCTATGCACGTGAACCCTGACGTGAGAGCGAATGCTGGCGTGGCCGGCTATGTGGCAGCCGGAACAGCCCTTACGGCCTCGACGACCAATCTGGCCGCGGATCTAGCAGCGATTAACTAGCAGTCCTTACCTTTAGCCTCAACAATGATAGCAAGAACGACAGGTAGCACTGCACGACATGCGCAAATCAACAAAAAGCTGGTGAACTGAATCTATGTGCTCAAAGGGATCAAGAGCCACTTGCTCCAACAACTCAACGTCAACATGGAGGCCCTTCCACAACACAACCGCACAGGAAGCGGTGCTCGTCAAGAGAAATTCCCGACTCTCGAACAAATCCAGAATTAATCTGGCCCCACCAGAACTGTTCGATCCTACAAATTCTAAAGGACCGACGGTTTGGATGTGGCTGACGAGTTTAGAGGTGTACTTCACTGCTTATGGGGTCAACGACAAACAAAATACGATTGAATTCATGGACATGCTTTTGCATGGCACGGCGCTAAGTTGGTGGTCTGATCTAAAGGTCATCTAATGGCAGTAGGAGACCGGCGGGGCATCATCAACGGCAAACAGCGCCTGTCTCATGTCATAGACGATAGTCGTTCTACCCTCGGAGCAGATCAACCCATACTAGCAAGACGCGATGAATCCACCAAGTGACTAGAACAAATTGTTGCCTGCGATACCTACACAATTTGGACGGTTGAACCAAAAGTTTGATGTACAGTACAAGCTCCAACATCTCCGTCAGCAATCTAGCATGGCAGAGCATACGTAGAGATTCTACAAGATCATCACTGGTGCAGACATTTCCCCCGATGAACTATGCGTTCACTACAACAACAACCTCAAGCGAGATATCCGACAAGTAATTTCTATCTTCGGCATCCAATATGACTTGTCGTGGATGATTGCACCAATAGAAAGGATCAACAACGCTGAATACAATGCTTAGATTCAGGAATCCTACGGCTAGCAAACTCCCACACACAATTATTGTGGAAACGGGACAATCCAGTTGGGGACTTCTTGACTCTGATTGAAGTGGATGTCGTTGACCAGAGAGAGATGCGCACTAGCTACAACTGCAGAAAAGTTGGGCACATTACTCTCAACTTCCAGAGGAAGCATCAGGCCAAGAACTGGGGGAAGTCGCAGGAAAATGAGTCAAGAAGCGGCAAAGGGCAGGAGTGAAAGGCGTAACTCTTGTCTGCAGGGAGCAACCTATGCCCAACAGTTGCCCATCTAAACGATCTACATCACCGTAGAGGGTTTCTGAGATTGTAAAGTTTGACGAGGGGTACGAGGATGAGCAATTGGCAATACTACTAAAATTTCAGCCTCGTGGATGCAGAAGTCGCAGAACGGTACTGGCACTTATGGATGGAGGAGATTCTAATAGCCTTGTAGGTAATGGCATGGTTCACAAGCTGGGATTATAGACCAAACTGTGTGTGTTTGAAGGAAAAAACGTCCATGGGAGATTACAGATAGGAAGACTCTCAGAACCACTACGACTACAGGTGGGAGAGCTACGATATGTTATGGTCTGGAGGTCTTGTCTTATGAGTGATCACAAAATCATTCTTGGATGAGTTCTCTTGTATCAATACAATCTGTACATTGAGTGGAATAGCGGCAACGTCTCCATGGATATCAATGGCAACAAGCGACAACTTTTGCATGTGGGATGGAAGACGACGGTTGACACAATAGAGGTAGGAGCAGCAGAATAACTTGCAGTAGCCAAAAATTGTCAACACGTTTAGCCTATACCGCTCAACGTGGCCCATTATTTCACAAGAGAAGGAGATGTTTCGTGGCTCGTACATCTTGAGCCAATAGCGGAAGCGAAAGTGGTAGTAGCTGAATCATCACTCTCATCGGCCACATCAGCCTCATCGGCATCAACAAAGTTTGTGATGATACCCAAAGAGTTCACACCACTCATCCAAGATTTTGCAAGTGGTTTTCCTGAAAAACTCCCTAGAACCCTACCTCTTCAATAAGACATCGACCATCGCATAAAGCCGAAGTTGGACAGCCAACCCATGGTTTGAGGGGCCTATTAGATGGGCAATCACGAGCTGAACGAGCTAAAAAAGCAACTCAACGAGATGCTCAGTCAAGGGTTTATGTGCCCATCGATGTTACCATACATCGTACCGGTACTGTGCCTCAAAAAGAAAACCGGCAAACTGCGAATATGCGTGGACTACCGGGCAATGAACTACGCTACCATCAAGAACCGCTACCCTGTTTCCTGAGCAGACAAACTTTTTGACCAACTCCGAGGGGCTCGGCATTTCACCAAAATCGACTTGCACCGCAGTTATCACCAGATTCACGCAACAGACGCTAACATCGAGAAAATGACGTTCCAAATTTTCTACGAGACTTTTGAGTTGAGGGTAATGCCGTTCAGAATTACGAATGCCCTAACGACATTCATGGTGGCAAATAACATCTTCCGCCCGTACATTGACCATTTTTTTGTGGTGTACCTCGGCGACATCATGGTGTACAGGCGCACCCCGGACGAGCACGATGGACATCTTTGAAAACTTCTCAAAGTTTTGCAAAGAAAGATTTTTTTGGAAAACTCTTGAAGTGCGACATCGGTTGCCGTCCCATCAATTCTTTTGGTCACGTCATTAACGGCGGACGGATCACCATGGATCCAAAAAACGTGGCAGCAGTCGTTGATTGGCCAATGCCAAGCAACGTTTGGGGCATTCAAGTTTCTCTCGGCATCAGCAATTACGACCGGCTCTTCGTACAGGATTAGGCTTGAGTGTCAGTGCCTTTTTCAAACCTTACTCAAACGGAAGATTATTGGTGGTGGGGAGACGACAAACAAGAAGTGTTCATCGCTTTGCAGAACACTCTGACCTTGGCGCCATCCCTGCGATTCGTCAAGCCAACGGTCAACTACATCCTGGCTACGTGCCCCTTGGATTGAGCCATCGGCGCAGTCCTCCTACAAGACCACGGCAATGGCGAACAACTGGTCGCACATATGTCTTGAAAACAGCAAGGACCGGAACTCAACTATGCCATACACTAGAAAGAAATGCTGTCGGTCGAACATGCATTTAAGACACAGTGGTGTTATTTGGAGTGTCGCTGATGCATCGTGCGTACCGACCACCATGTGTTGGAATGTTTAAAGATGTCGCCGAACCTCATTCAACGTCAAACCCAATGGATGGAGTTCCTTGAATCCATGTGCGACTACAATATCGAGTACCGGCCAGCAAAAATCACCCCAAGAGATGCAATCAGCCGCCGACCAGGTCTTATGGCTGAGGCAGTGACGCTATAGCTATATTAAGATCCATAACTTGAGCGGCTATTTACACGAGGCCATGGCCAGCACAACGGATACAAAAAGGCAAAATTCTGGTAGGACACACCCTATTGAAGACGGTAACTCACTCGCCAGGATATCGTTCCCTTGAACGACAAGCTTTGCCGTATGCTGTTCGAAGAATACCACGACAGCGGTCCATGTGGACACTTTGGAGAGGGCAAGAAGCCAAAGAAGCTGGCAAAAAACTATTGGTGGGATAAGATGCAAACTGACATGGCCAACTTTTGCAAGTCCTGCGACAAATGTCAGTAACAACAATCTTGTCGCACACGGCCACCCGGACTTCTGTAGCTACTCCCTATTCCGACGGAACCATGGGCTGACATCTCCATGGACTTTGTCATAGGATTACCAGTCACACCCGAGGGATATGACGTAATCCTGATGGTAGTCGACAAGGTTTCCAAAAGGCCCCATTTCATCCCAACAATAACCACTGTCACCGTTGAAGGAACACAATGGCTGTTTCAAAACAGCATCGTATGGCTACACGGCGTGCCGAGAACCATCACGAGTGACAGGGATTGTGGATTCACCAGCCGTCGTGGCGTGTATTGATGAATCGCTACGGTAGCAGAATTCAACTTTCCACAGTGATTCATCCTCAATCTGACGACCAGACTGAGGGAACCATTCAGACGCTTGAACACCTCCTTCGAACAATGTGCAAGCCCCATGGGGCAGATTGGACACAAAAACTCCCAACCACCAAAATCGCATGTAGTTTGGCGATCTCCACCGCAACGGGTAAAACTCTATTTGAAGTGGTGTATGACAAACATCCCGCCACACCAGTCGGACTGCAAAACCGAAGTAAAACTTCACTGTCGACGTCCAATGCCGAGACTTCTCCACCATGTGGGAGGAAGCACGATAGACAATCGCAAAAATGCAAACAGCTATTAAGTGAGTAGCGGCATCGCAACGACGACGTCTTCCTTGCTGGCGACAAAGTCCTTCTCAATGCGGCCAACATCAGACTCCGCGAAGCTGAATTTTCAAAGCTCAAACCACAAAGTTTTGGGCCATTTGAGATCAAGCGCATGCAAACCCCTGTGGTTGTGCGAGTTTGGTGGTGTAATTCATTGCTGTTGGGGTCAACGGTACAAAAAGAAAATTGACCTCGCGGCCGATCTTTTGCGTGGTACAATGCTAAGTTGGTGGTCTGACCTAAAGACCATCCAACGGCAACAGGAGATTGGCAGGACCTCGTCGACGGCCCACAACGTCCGTCTCACATCACTGACCATAGGCGTTCTATCCTTGGAGCAGATCAGCCCACGGTGGCAAAACGCGCTGACGCCACCGACCGACTGGATTGACTTTTCGTGCGTGATGCTTGCACTCTTTGGACGGCTGAACGAGAAGGCTGATGCATCGTACAAGGTCTAGTGTCTACATCAGTCGTCTAATGTGGCAGAGTATACATGGAGATTCCGCGAGATTATCACTGGAGAGGACAACGTCCCCGACAAACTCAGTTTTCACTACAACACCGGCCTCAAGTGAGATATCCGGTGAGCAATCCCTGTTTTCAGCATCCAAAACGACTTGCCGCGAATGATCGAAGCAGCATAAAGGATCGACAACGTTTACTACAACGCTCAGATCTAGGAATCCTACGGCTAGAGACCTCTTAACCACAATCATTATAGAAATGGAAAAAAACCAGTCGACGGACTCCTCGACTCCAATGGAAGTGGGCGTCATCAGCAAGATAGATACGCAAACTTGCTATAACATCGGAAAACTTGGGAATATTGCTCACAATTCTTGGAGCAAGCAGTAGGCCAAAAGGGGGGAAGTTGGAGAAAAATGAGTCGGGAAACAACAGAGGGAAGGAGAAAAAGGTGCAACTCTTGTCCATGAGGAGCGATCCGAGCTAAACGATCGTCCATCTGAATGGCCCACATTGTCACAAAGGGTTTTTGAGATCGCAAAGTTTGACGAGGGATACGAGGACGACCAACCTGTGATACTAAAAACTCAACCTCAAAGATGCATAAGTCGCAGAATACTACTGACACTATTGGATGGAAGAGCTTCACATAGCTTCATAAGCAATGACATGGTTTGCATGCTGGGTTTGCAGACCAAGCCAGGGGTTTTTGAAGGGAAAATCTATCAATGGAAGACTACGGATATGGAGACTGTGAGAACCACTGCAAATACAAGTGGGATATCTACGAGATGTAACGGTCTGTAGGACTTGTCCAATTAGCAATCACAAAATCATCCTAGGCCATGATTTCATGTACCGGCATAATCCGCAGGTCGATTGGAATGGTGGTGATGTCTACGTGGAGCTGGATGGTGCCAAACGACAACTTTCGCGTGCAAGATGGAAGCCGACAGCAAAAGCAACAGAGATGGAAGCAGGAGAGGAAGCCGCGGAAGTTGAAAAGCAACAACATGTATAGCCAATACCGCTTAGCGTGGCCAAGCTCTATAAACTACGAGGAGCTCATGCGTGGCTCATACATCTCAAGCCGATGGAGGAAGCAGAAGTGGCAGCAGCTGACTCATCATCGGCGTCATCAGCCTCATCAGCATCAACGAAGTTCGTGTTGGTACCCAAAGAGTTTGCACCACTCATCCAGGATTTCACAAACGTCTTACCCGATGAACTCTCGAAGACCTTACCTCCTGAGCGGGACATTGACCACCGCATAAAACTGAAGCTGGACGGCGGACCTACAGTTCAAGGGGCTGAGCGATCACAAGCTAACCAGGCTGAAAAGGCAGCTTGATGAGATTCTCGGTCAGGTTTTTGTCTGCCCATTCACGTCACCGTATGCCGTACTAGTACAATTGTAAAAAAGAAAACTAACAAGATGTAGATGTGCATGGATTATAAGGTGTTGAACGTCGCTACCACGAAGAACCACTACAATCTTCCCCGAGCTGATGAACGTTTTGACAAATTCCGAGGAGCGCGAGTTTTCAGCAAAACGACTTACATGGTGGATATCACAAGACACGCGTGGCAGACGCTGACATTGAGAAGACAATGTTTCAAAATTGCTTCGGGCACTTCGAGTTCATGGTCATGCCGTCAGGACTCACATATACCCATGCAAAGGTTTACGGCGGCAATGAACAACATTATCCATCCTTACCTCGACAATTTTTTCGTGGTGAACCTATACAAAATTTTGGTGTTCAGTCGCATCCCGAAGGAGCACAATGGACATCTTCAAAAAGTTCTTGAAGTTTTACAAAGAGAGATTTTTTCTAAACACTCTAGAAATGTGACTTTGGTCATGTTGCGATCGAATTTTGGGGTCACGTCATCAACGGTGGACGGATCACCATGGATCCCAAAGAAGTGGCACCAGTCCATGATTGGCCGACACCGACCAACTTTCGAGAATGTAAGGTTTTTCTTGGATTATGCAATCACTACTGGCAATTTGTATGGGACTATGCCCACCTATCAGCGCCTCTTTCTGACCTCACTCAAAAAGAAAACAAGCGGTGGTTGGGAGACAACGAATAAGAAGCGTTCACCACTTTGTGGAATGCTCTCACCTCGGCGCCAGCCCTATGATTAGCCATTCCACTTTTCAACTGCGTCATGGCCACGGGTGCATCAGACCAGGCCATTGGCGCGATACTTATGCAAGAGCATGGCAGCAGCGAACGACCGGTCGCCTAAATCTCCCAAAAACTGCGAGGGCCAGAACTCAACTACGCGGTTCACGAGAAGGATATGCTTGCGGTCGTGCACGCATTCAAGACGTGGCAATGCTACATGGAGTGTCGCCGATGCATCTTGCGCACCGACCACCGTGCGTTAAAATACTCAACGACGTAGCCAAATCTCAGCCAATGCCTAACCCAATGGATGGAGTGGTTTGACTAAAAAATCGAGTACCGGCCAGACAAGATCAATTCGGTGGACGCAATCAGCCGCCGACTTGATTTTATGGTTGACAAGGCAACCTTCAGCTACAACGAGAACCGTACCTCAAGTAATTGTTCAAACAATGCTACTACCAGCACCGTGGATATGGTAAAGCAAGATTCTGGCTTGACGCGCCCTACTGGCGACGACACTTTACTCACCAATTGGTCGTTCCCCCGAATGACAAACTTTGCTGTATGCTACTTGAGGATTCATTTATGCCCAATCACCCCAGATCAATACACTTGCCAACGTGTGTATAAGAGAATAACATATGGTAAGGATCCTTCCAGGAAAGAAACCTAGAATGTGGACTATGTTTCTAGGAAGTTATTTGTTCCAGTCAAGTTCACACGCAATCATATGCACATCAACACCTGAATTTCCATGATCTTTCTATACAACTGCGTTCATTGAAAACATGAAAAAAATTATTTCAACGTAAATAATTTCTGAAAAATGCTGAATCATGTCCTTGCTTCAAATGAGATGTACATTATACACATTGTATATTTGTGCTGTGTTTGTAGTACTGAATCCGTAGCTATATTGATCTAAATTATGCACAGGCGTAGCGTGGAAGGTTAATGTGTGTGCGGGACAGCCCAACACTCGATGGACAGGTCAATAGTCCATCTGCTTACTGTCGCTCGTGTCATCGAACTACTCAAGTCTGCCCCCCCTCCTCCTGTCCCTCCAATCAAAAGTGTATATGGGTGGTATACTGGAGAGTGTATCTTGGGAAGACTTCTTTTTTGTACTTCTGTATTCGGAGGGAGATTCAGACATGCCTATGCACAAGTCCAAATCTCTCCCCCCCCCCCCCCCCCCCCCCCATACACCCCCCAAAACACTTCCCCAATACACTACGTGTTTTGTGGGAGGGGGTGGGGAGGCCAGTGGGGATCCCATTATGGCGGAGTCGAAGTACACTAATCTCATTGTGTACAACCTTATAGCTGGTTACGTAGAAAAAGAGAGAGAGGTCGGATGCTTGTAGTCGACGATTTACGAGTAATTAATGTAGACGCACACAATCATTTTTTTTCTTTGTCTATCATATACACTCTCAGCTACACTCCCTGGATAAACTCTTCCACTTTTGGAGGGGGGGGGAGGGGGAAGGTCATTGTATCCATATGCCCCACCCCAACAGGTAAAAGTGTATTGAGGTGGTGTATTGGAGAGTGTAGCCGGGGGAACCTACTTTTTTTTAACTAGTTTATTCAGAGGGAGGTACGGACCCGTCCTTACACCAGTCCAGACAAATCTCGTCCTCCGAATATACTCCCCAAGACACTTCCCCAATACACTAGGGGGTTTGCGGGGAGGGGGTGGGTCCAGTTTGGATCCCATTGCGGCGGAGTCAAAGTACACTAAACTGTTTGTGTACATCCTTACAATTGGCTACATAGACGAAGAGAGAGACGTCGGATGCTTGTAACTGATGGCTTACAAGTATTTAATGTAGATGTACACAAGTCTAATTCTTTCCTATCTACCAGACACACTCCCAGCTATACTCTCGCAATACACTCTTCCACTTCGAGGGGGGGGTCCTTGTATCCAGATCCCCCCCCCCCCCCACAGGTATAAGTGTATTGGATTGGTGTATTGGAGAGTGTAGTTGGGGGGACCTTCTTTTTTCAATTAGTGTATTTAGAGGGAGGTGTGGACCTGGCATTACACAAGTCCCAAAAAAAACTCATCTCCCGAATATACTCCCCAATACACTTCCCCAATACACTAGGGGGTTTGCGGGGGGGGGGGAGGGGGAGGTCTAGTTGGAATCCCACTTTGGCGGAATTGAGGTATACTAAACTTTTTGTGTACAGCCTTATAGCTGGTTAATAGGCAAACAGAGAGATGTCAGATGCTTGAAATCGGCGGGTTATGAGTACTTAGTGTGGATGTACACAAGTATGTTTTTTTTCTTTTTCTTTCTGTCTACCAGATCACTAGTGTATTCAGAGGGATGTACGGACCTTTCCTTACACCTGTCCAAAAAAAAATGTGTCCCCCCAATACACTCCCCAATACACTTCCCTAATACACTAGGGGGTTTGCAGGGGGGGAGGGGGGTCCAGTTGGGATCCCATTGTGGCGGAGTCAAAGTACACAAAATTGATTGTGTACAAAATTGATGATTATAATCAACGGCTTACGAGTAATTAATGTACATGTGCACAAGTCTGTTTTTATCCTGTCTACCAAATACACTCCTAGCTGTACTCCCACAATACACTCTTCCACTTCAGGGGGAGAGGGGGTCCTTGTACCTAGATCCCCCCCACTCCCCCCCACAGGCAAAAGCGTATTGGATTGGTGATTTGGAGAGTGTATCTGGGAGAGCCTTCTTTTTTTAACTAGTGTATGTGGAGGGAGGTGCGGACCTGCCATTACACAAGTCCGGAAAAAAAAACATCCCCCCAATACACTTCCCAATTCACTCCCCCAATACATTAGAGGGTTTGGGGGGGGGGGGGG
>SZWC01000835.1:232607-246624 GCA_023375785.1 Penium margaritaceum
GGGGGGAAGGGGAGGGGGAGGGGGGCATCTTCGAGAAAATGGCGATCCTAACCCTATCTGGAATTTTCCCTAAGTCATCAATTGGATGTTTATGAAAGGAAACAAGACGTTTCGGAATACACACTTTATGTAAGAGGAATACGATAGACAAAACAGCCGATGCATAATTCAAGGGATGTATGTAGGCTTCCTACAAAAAGTTACAATGTATGAGAGTTCCTTTTGAACCACACAAAGTCAATTCAGAGAGATGGAATGAACATCTTGACTTCCACTAAAGACCTAGTGTTAAAAGAAGTGAACATCTCAATCTAAGCTTCTGGGAACTAGACTCAAACAAGTTGCACTATACACACGTATCGTAGTGTATTAAAAGGGGATGATTAACCATAACTGCGAGGAGTGCCACGACATCGGACCAGGTGGACACTTTGGAGAGGACAAGACGTTGAAGAAGCTAGCAAGAAAACTATTGATAGGACAAGATGCAATCCGACGTGGCCAACTTATGCAAAACCTTTAACACATGCCAGCGACAAAAATCCCGTCGCAGGAGGCCACTCGGACTCCTGCAACCGCTCTATGTTCTGACGGAATTATGGAAAGACATCTCCATGGACTTCCGTCACAAGATTACTGGTCACACTCAAGGGATATGACACAATCCTTGTGGTCATCAACAGGTTTTCCAAAATGTCCCACTTCATCCCAACAACGACCACCGTCACCGCCAAGGGAACAACATGACTCTTTCTTAACAACATCGTGGAGCTACACGGCTTACCGAGAACCATCACGAGCGACAGAGATGGTCGGTGCATCAGCCGTTTTTGGTGCAAACCGATGACTCGCTATGACAGCAAAATTTAACTTTCAACAGCGTTTCATCCTCAAACCGATGGTCAAACCGAGCGGACAAATCAGCTCCAAGAGCTTGTCTGAACACTATACGAACCTCACGGGACTGATTGGGCACAAAACTACCAACCGCCAAAATCGCATATAATTCGGCGGTTTCCATGGCAACGGGTGAAACCCTATTGGTTTGTGAACCACAGACAAGTCGTGACTTGTGCCCTTGCTGCATACTCACCTCACTGATGCAGACAAATGATGCTGGAGTGACGCTGGCGTAGACACCACAACGTCCCTCATGGTGATACGCACACAAGAAGTGGAGCCATGGCAATTCTCGCTGTGGCTCATGACAGAAATACTTCGTAGACACGTGTTTGTCATTGCATGAACACTAGGCTTCCTAGTGTTACTGTTTTGGGGAGGAGGTAAGCACCCGGGGTTGTGACACTTAAGTTTTCTTAGTAGAATCATGTCTCTCTATAGGCTTGCAGGGTAATTTGGCCAGCAGGTTCGAGTTCGAGGATTTTTTGTGCCTCATAATGCGTGCAAGGAGGTGCTCGCCGCTCCCCGCTCGTCATGTACTCTCTCGCCCGATAGCAGTCTTGCTCCTTGTTACTCTTCTCTCATAACTCTCACTTGCGCATGGAACACCATGCATGGTGCTCAACCTATCTTGGTTCCCGCCCCACATTGTTCCATTATCTTGTCACACCATATCTCACTACCGACTGGTAACAGAGCCGTGTGAAGAGGGAACGCATCGCGCGCGACACCGTGCGTCAGATCCTGATGGCATGTGACATTTCACGGTCGACGCCTCTGTTGTTCTCGAGCAGTCACACGTACTCTTAGGGATGAGGATTATTATCCACCCTAGTCTTTGGCCTCCATTCTTGGCGGTCGACCGCAGCCACGTGCAGAAGACCACAGGTTAGGGTTTTCCCATCCCCGCGGATCTCTCCTTCCCGAACCTCGCTCGCAGCCACAATAGCTGCAATCTTTGCACCTCACACCGCAAGCGCGTGCTCGCATCTCAGGGGTCGTCGAGCAGCATTGATGTGTCCTCGTGACTGCGCTAGTGGCATCTCCACATCGACAATTGTAGCTCTCACAACTACAACTGCAGGTGCATCTCAACGCTAGCAGGAGGTGTAGCAGTCTCAGCAGCCACAACTTCAGTGGTAAGACCGCTTGACATTGTCTTTCACAACATGTGGCAGTCTCCTCTTGTAGCTCAGAGCAGCACACACAGCAGTAGCTGCCTCAGCCATGGAGGCAACAGGCGTGCAATCACAGTCATAGTTATCACTTTGATTGCTGGAGGTACTCTTTGCTTGCCTACAGGTGCAGATCGACAGCAGCAGCAACATCGTCTGCAACAATAGCGTTGGAAGCCGCCTTAGCTGTAGTAGTAACAACATCCAGAGTAGTAGCAGTAGCAGTTTTACCAACAGCGGTGGCAACCACTTTAGCCGCAGCAGCAACAACATTGGTAGCAGCAGCAGCAAGACACCCTGCAGCAACAACATCGTCCGTAGCAGCAGTAGTATTGGGAGCAATAGTAACAACAGTTTTAGGAGTATTATTGGCAGCCGCGTCAGCCACAACAGTGGCAACAACATCAACAACTGCAGTAGCAGAACGGGCAATACCAATAGCACTGTCACCAGTAGCATGGCAGCCACTTTAGCCGCAGGAATAGTAGGAGCATTGGTAGTAGTATCATCAGCAGCACGCGTAGTCCGTACAACATTGTTCGCAACAGCTTTGGCAGCCATATCAGTCCCAACATCAGCAGCACCGGCAGCAGCAACAGTAGTTGCAACAGTTGTACGAGTACGATGGCATCGATGCTCTACTGAGTGCACTACTTTGGTGCTGCTGCATCCACCACGCTGGCTCTTAGTGACGCCTCCTATGCGCTTCCCCTTAGTGCTTACTACAAGGGAGGACCGCCGCATCATCACGCAAGACGTCGCAAAGGCATGAGCAGCAACCAAGTGCCTGAGTCCACAACAGCGTCATCCACGCAAACTACTCGTTACCAACCGGTAAGCGTCTCCCCACATATTTCTCTTGAGGGGGATCCGCAATCCCAGGTCTCTCTTGACCTGTACGCTACATTTACTCAGGGCGTCATTAGCCTTGTGAGTGCCCTCACTAAAACGACTATAGTAGTTATAGACACAGCTACTACAGCCGTCAGTACGTTTGCCGCAGCCGCTATAGCCTGTCACATGCCTGCCTCGACCTCAGCAGGACGTGCACCAGAGGTGTACACGGAGGCTGCGGTTGTCGTTGGTCCCATTGTTGTAGCAGCTGCTCACATAGGGACGTAGATTTCTGCAGCAGTGTCTGCTATTGCATTCGCGACAGCCTCAGATACATCTGCGATAGGGGCGACTACAGCTTCCATCCGCACCTCGATGTCCGCCACTGTTACTCTAGCAGCATCTACTCCATCAGATGCCTCCAGCTTCGTCACAGCGACAGTCTCCATCGCAACACTCATCTCCACCCTCAGCACTGCCATTGCCACCGGAGCCTTTGCTCAGGTGGTATCATTTTCCTCAACCGTTGGCATTCTCTCTGCTGCCTCTAAAGCTGGAGTTCCACCACTCTTAGCCTTCCTGCGCAGTTCGTTGCCTACTGTCACAGCATGACTCTCTATCTTGCATGCTTTTGTCCCCCACCTGCCTTCTCTTGTTCTCTATGCGGTGGTTTGTCCTGTCTCACTCGGGCTAGGCTATCCTGCAGCATTCTGCTACTTTGCCTAAGGAACCCACATTTTTCCCACACCCACTGGGGCTGGGGAAACTCTGTCGAAATTTGTTGGACAGAGCCCTTACGTTTTCACCATGCCTCGTGACGAGGAGTCAATCATCGCTGCCCTTCAGCGCCAGCTGGCTCTCGCTCGCGAGGCTGAAGAGGATGCTGAGGACCGCCTTAAGTTGGCAAAGGCCAATCGTGCAGCCTTCGCTGATGAAGATGCCGCTATTGTCTTGCATCACCTCCCTGTTGCGTTTGCTGTCCCACCTACTGGCGCCAATGCCACTCTTGTCGCTGGCACACCCTCTGCCTCCAACACTTCTGCCACTGATCAGACTCATCACACTTGTGTAGCTACCCCTCCTCTTGCACCGCGCTAGCATGACTTCTTCTCGCAGCCACCTTCCCTCTCCTTTGGGCTTGCCTTTACATCCTGGGAAATGCGCTTTAGCGCCTCGGCTCAAGGGGAGCAGCTACGGGAGTACTACTCCTCAGTTGTTACTCCCTTCATTCCCCTTGCTACTAAGTCTGCGCGTGCCGTGCGCGCACTCATTGCTGCCGCTACTGAGTTGCTAATTGATGACGTTGGCACGTTTAATGCTGACACTGTAGTCCATCGTCTAGCCGACCCTATTGGCGCATATGCCATGTTGCGTTCCCGCAACACTATCACTGGCCAAGCTGCTCAGAGCGCTCTCACAGTCCAATTCAACACGCTTCTCATGTGTAGTGACGAGACCGCTGATGCATACTAGGCTCGTGGTCTCGAGCTCCTTCGAGAGCTTGGCAAGGCAGCGCCTGGCCAGCTCTCTGCTGTGCTCAGCATGGTCAAGGGCCTCAATCCGGAGCTGTCTGACCTTGTTCACGACGTCAAAGCTGATGACCTAGAGCATCTTGCCTCATAGCCCGTTCCTCAAGAGTCGCCGCCTTGGGTAGGGGCTTTCTGGTATTTCACCTCCGAGCGTCTTGCTGCCTGGTGGACTAGCCTTCAAAACAACCGCCTCCACCGCTCCACCGTCCCAGGTGCTGCTGCACTCACCAGCACTAATACACGCAATTCTTCCCCTGCTCCTTCCTCCTCTTCATCGTCTGCCTCCTCCTCTACTACCTCCGCCCTTGCCTCCCATGGCCGTGGGAAGGGCAAGGGTAAGGGCAAAGGCAAGGGGAAGGACAAGGGTAGGGCTCCTTCCTCCCGAACTCTCGGTGCCATTGTGTGCTAGAACTGCGCCTCCTCCGAGCATTCTGCCCGTTCTTGTCCCGCCCCTCCAGACGATCTTTGTCTAACTCGGGCCATGTGCGCTCACTGGGCTTGTACATTTGGCTCTTCCAAAGTGTCGTCGGCCTCTGTCTCTATGGCCTCTTCATGTCCGCCTGCCCCCACCTCTGCTCACGCCCACTCTACCACTGGCTTACCGTTCTTTTCACCTCCTAGTCCCTACCCTTGGGGCTGGCCTCCTCCATCTGGTGCACTCACTTACGTGGATCCTCCGTCCTCCGCCTATACTGTGCCGCCATGGTTCCCTTCTTCTTCTGGCTCATCTACTCCGGCCCCGCAAGCGTCCGTGGACGGTGACCATGGTGATTGGGAGCACCAGATGGAGCAATCCCTTCTTCAGTTTTTGTGCCTTTGCGATCAGGGAGGTGAGAGTGTTGCATCGCCAACCAGAGGTCTCGTGTCTCAAACAGGGAGTGTCCTTTGTGGGGATCCCCCCAAACACGTTATGGGCTTGTTGAGTATATCCATCAAGGTTGTGTGGCACGCAGTTCCAGTGAGGCTGAGTATGTTGCTCTTAGCGCTGGCACGTGTGAGAGTGTTTGGCTGTGTCTCTTGTTTCAGCAACTGCGTATTCCTATCCGTTGCATCACATTGCGCTGTGAAAACCAGAGCACCAAAGCAATCACCAAACATGATGGCATGCATCACACACGCACAAAGCACATCAATGTTGAGCATCACTTTGTGCGTGAGCGCGTTGTTGCACGTGATGTCCGGATCGTCTGGGTCGACTCTCGATAGCAGAGAGCTGACTTCTTGACAAAGGCAATCAGCAGGAATGTATTCAAGGCAGCCGTGCATGCAATGGGATTGTTGCGTCTTTGTGGTGACCTTAGATGAGTGGTTCTTTTGTTCATGTGTTTAGTCGTTAATCACATCTTGTGACACATGTGGTGCCCGTGAACTTATGCTTGTGTGCGTTGGCTGTGGGTCATAGGGGGGTGTTGGTTTGTGAACCACAGACACGTCGTTACCTCTGGCCTTGCTGCACACTCACCTCACCGATGCAGGCAGCTGATGCTGGAGTCACGGTGGCGCAAACACCACAGCGTCCCTCGTGGTAATACGTACACAAGAAGTGGAGCCATGCCAATCCTCGTTGTGGCTCATAACAGGAATACTTCATAGGCACATGTTTGTCATTGTATGAAGACTAGGCTTCCTAGTGTTACTGTTCTGGGGGTGGGGGTGAGCACCCGGGTCTGTGACACTTAGGTTGTCTCGGCAGAATCCTGTTTCTCTGCAGGCTTGCAGGATGATTCATCCAGCAGGTTCGAGTTCGAGGATTTGTCGTGCCTCGTAGTGCGAGCGAGGAGGAGCTCGCCGCTCCCCGCTCGTCACGTACTCTCTCGCCCGCTAGCAGTCATGCTCCTTGTTACTTGTCTCTCATAACTCTCACTTGCGCTTGGAACATTATGCATGGTGCTCAACCTATCTTGGTTCCCGCCCCACATTTTTCCATTCTCTCGCAAAGACACAAGCAGCAATGAAGCAGGCAACTCATTGAAATCGCAGCAACGATGTATTTGCCGTTGGCAACAGAATCCTCCTGAGCTCGACAACCATCAAGCTCTGCAGATCCGACTGTTTGAAGTCCAAACCTTGATGGCTAGGACCGTTTTGATATCAAACGCATGTACAACTTTGTGGTTGCATGACTCAAACTCCCCGAAAGTATTCAGGTTCACTAGGCGCTCAATGCCAGCAGTCTTAAGCAATACCGAGACCGCGGAGAGAACTTCCATGGCAGAGACGTCCCTCCTCTGCCTCTAGTTCTAGTGCACGAAGACATAGAGCACGTCATCGAGGACATCCTCAGCCACCGACAATGAGGCAAGACAACAGAATATCTCATCATGTGGCTCCGTTACGACTCTGCGCATAGTAGCTTGGAACCCTACGGCAACCCTCGGGACGTCGATCATCTCATCGTTGGCTATTACCGCCGTCTCTAGGCCACGTCTGCACGTGTGCCGGGATGTCACGGCTTAAAGGGGAGGGGGGGGAGTGTTACGTACCAAACACACATGAGTACATAATCTCTGCGAGTGGGCATTTATGTTATTACACAAACACCCCATCGTGTCGCGAAGACCGCGATATTCACTCCGACGGTCAAGGGAAATCTGGCCAACTTCCTTGCCTTCAGTGGATATGACCGAACCTTCCGACAGCTTTGACCACTCTCGCGAACCTCCGAACAGAAGTATCACGACCTTTTTGTCGACTTCTCGACGCACCGAGATGAACATGGATTCATGAAGATGCATCTCACATCTTCATCGTGGATTCTAGAAGACCCCCGACTTCTTGGTGGACCTTCTCCAATCCAACCTCTCACGACACGACTTCATTTGCGTCACCCGACAATCGACCCAACGACCCCGACCATGCTTCATTCGTAACTAGACACTTGTACATATATGCACAATCATTTAAAAACTTGTCATTGAATTACAATTGGGCGAAATAGCTCAAATATCCACATTCCCGAAGGGCGGACCACCCCATATCCAAGTGCGGAATTTTATGTCCCCCATATCCAGCAGTTTAAAACATAACAACGACGTATCCGGCTCCCTCGCCATACGCGATCGCGACATGCGTCACTGATCCAGCATGGCGAGGAGGGTCATGTGACCGTTGCTCGATCGCAACCCTCGATCCCTCGCGAGATCGCGATCGAGCGATTGAGTGAAAACGCCCATGTCAATTTTTTTTCCCATGGCACACAAAACCCCTTAGGTTTGCGAGACAAACACCTTCTGTGAGAGTGGGTGCTCTCTGGAGATTTAGCCTTGGTGTGTGGAGAGCACAGTCGCAGCGGAAAGATAGACTTGGAGATTTTAGGAAGCCAGAGCTGGAAAATACAGGTTAATGAGATCGAACTGAGTACAGGGTATTTATACTGTCCGGTTGCCTAGCCCAAGCCTCAGCCTATTGCTTTCCTAGCTTGCTACGCCAAGCTACTTGCACCTGAACTCGGTGCTCTGCTTGCACCTGAACCTGGTGCTCTACTTGCACCTAATGCTTAGTGCAAGAAGTCCCCGGCCGTCGATCGTCGAGATCGACGGTCCTTGTGTCTCTCGGCAAGCCGCCTCGTTGCTCCCGTATGCCTCCAGGCGGTGGGTGTGGTCACCGTGTTGCGCACGCCACCGGGAGTGCTGCGACCGTCGCACGGTCGCAACCACCGTTCTGCTGTCGCCGTTGACCGCGGCTGTTGCCGGGAGCTCCCGTCGGCGCACTCCCCTCGGCGGATAGCGTATCCGTTACGCTATTCGCCGAGGGGGAAAAAGCCACCCTCGCGTGGCGATTACGGAACGCCGCATGGGGGTTGCGTGCGAAACAGCCCCCTAGCGCCGGCGTGACCCCCACGTCGGCGCTCGCTCACGCACTCGCTCGCTCGCTCCTCCTCCTCCTCGCTGTTGCGAGCCGTCGGGGTCGAGCCAGACCTCCACACGAATATGCGTCCGGAATATCCGGAAAACGGAAAATGGCAAGCATGCCCCTAAAACCCGGACGAGCCCCGATTATGCCAGAAAAAGTAGGGGCACCGCGTTACATTCACCCCCCCCGTCGGAGGCGCGACGTCCCGGCACGCCTGAGATACTCCTGGAGAACAATGTTAGTACCCCCGACATGGAAGTTTGCCTCTGGTTCCCATGAGTTATGCTCAGCCGGGTACCCCTTCCACTGCACCAGAAACTCACGCCGTCGTCCCCTCTGGCGGTCCGCCAAGATCTTCTCCACCTCAAACTCCTCACTTCCTTCGATCCGGACAGTAGGATGTGGAGCTGTCCCGTGACCCTGGAAGAAGGTGTTGGGGTCGCGATAGGCACGAAGCAAGGAGATGTGGAACACTGGATGAATGGTGTAGTGAGCTGGCAGCTCACGCTTGTATGAAACGGCCGACCGCTTCTCTAGAATGCGGAACGGACCCACCCATCGCGGCTTGAGTTTGGGACTCCCAACTCCCATCAGCTGCAGGTTAGCAAAATTCAGCATCACTTGATCTCCCACTTGGAACTCCTCCGCAGAGCGATGCTTATCAGCCTGCTGCTTCTGCTGCTTTTGTGCCTTCAACAGCCGTCGTCGTACCACGTCCCAAGTGGTGGCAAACCTTTCAGCAATCTGCTGCACAGCCGGAAGAGATGTTGCCGTAGCAAGGGCGGCTGGGCTCAGTGGCTGGTGGCCGTAGACCACCTCAAACGGTGACTTTCCTGTTGATGCTGACACCGCTGAGTTGTAGGCAAACTCTGCCACTCCGAGCTTCTCCTCCCANTGTGCCTTCAACAGCCGTTGCCGCACCACGTCCCAAGTGGTGGCAAACCCTTCAGCAATCTGCTGCACAGCCGGAAGAGATGTTGCCGTAGCAAGGGCGGCTGGGCTCAGTGGCTGGTGGCCGTAGACCACCTCAAACGGTGACTTTCCTGTTGATGCTGACACCGCTGAGTTGTAGGCAAACTCTGCCACTCCGAGCTTCTCCTCCCAACCCTCTCCATCCAGTGGGACCATGCTCCGCAGCAGCTGCTCCAATGTCTGGTTCGTACGCTCTGTCTGCCCATCGCTCTGTGGGTGGTATGCCGTGGTCAGTTGCACCCGCGTGTCCAGTTTCTCCATGAGATCTATCCAGAATCGCGAAGTGAAGCGTGGATCGCGATCTGAGACCACCGACTGCGGCACTCCATGTAGCTTGACCACATGACTAAGGAGGAGTTGAGCTGTCCCAGCAGCTGTGATACTCTCAGGACATGCGATGAAATGTGCCATCTTGGAAAACCGATCCACCACCACAAACACCGTGTTGTTGCCTTGCTGCGTCACAGGCAACCCGCCAATGAAGTCGAGCGAGATGTCTGTCCATGACCTCTCTAGTACAGGCAATGGTTGCAGCTCCCCTGATGGCTTGGTCCTCCGCGCCTTGACGCGTTGGCACACATCGCAGCTGCTCACAAACCTCTTGCAATCAGTCGTCATTGACGACCACCAGTATTGGCGTGTCAAGACTTTCACCGTCTTGTCGAAGCCGAAGTGACCCGAGTAGTGGGTGTCATGCGCCTCCTCCAGCAACAACTGCTTCAATGGCGCATAGTCTGGCACGACAATCCTCCGCTCGTGACCCTTTCGCCAATACACTCCATCGCACATGGTGTCTTTCAGTGCACCACCCATGAACTCACTGTCCACGCCATAGCCGTGCTTGAACAGGCTATGCATGACTGGAGATCCTTTCAGCATTGAGATGGCATTGAGGCTCAAGTCCGGCCTCCACGACAGAGGGTCTGCCGGGTTCACCTTCCCAGGCTTGTACTGGATCTCGTAGTCAAAACTCCCTTCCAAGAACTCCATCCAGCGAGTTTTTCGGCGACTAAGGTTTGGCTGCGTCTTCAGGTACTTCATGGCGTAATGGTCCGTGAAGACCACGCAGCGCCGCAACTCGAGGTAGCACCTCCAGTGCTTGAACGCTTGGATCACCACCAGCATCTCCTTTTCATCGATTGCGTAGTTCAGCTCCGCACCTCGCAATTTGCAAGACGCGTACGCAATCGGCTGGGGTCCTTTCCCGTGATCCTGCATTAGTACCGCCCCAATGGCATAGTTGCTTGTGTCCGTCCCCATGACGTACTCCTTGGATGAATCTGGATGCACCAGGACCGGAGCGTCACACATTGCAGTCTTGAGCTCCTCGAAGCTCTCCTACTCTTGATTGTCCCATTCCCAATGGTGATCCATCCTCAGTAGCTGAGTCAGCGGCACACCCTTCTCTGCGTACCCTCGGATGAATTTCCGGTAGTAGTTGACAAACCCCAGGAACACCTGGATGTCACGCACGCACTTTGGTGTCGGCCACTGCTTCACTGCTTCCACCTTTTTTGGGTCCATGCGAAGACCCTTGCCGCTAACGATGTGCCCAAGGAACTCCACCTCCCTTTTCTCGAACTCACACTTGGAGAGCTTTGCAAATAACTTCTCTCTCCAAAGAATTCCCAACACCTGCCGCAGATGTTACTGATGCTCTTCCAAAGTTCAAGAGTAGATGAGGATGTCGTCGAGGAACACCACCACGAACTGGTCCAGGTGAGGGTGGAAGATCTTGTTCATGAGGCTCATGAACGTTGCAGGAGCGTTGGTCAACCCAAACGGCATCACGAGGTACTCGAAATGACCGTACCACGTCCGAAACGCCGTCTTCTCCACATCCTGCTCCGCAATCCGGATCTGATGGTACCCCGAGCGCAAGTCAATCTTGCTGAAGAACTGCGCTCCCCTCAGCTGGTCAAACAGCTCCTCGACCCTTGGCAGCGGGTACCGGTTCTTGATNACTCGAAATGACCGTACCACGTCCGAAACGCCGTCTTCTCCACATCCTGCTCCGCAATCCGGATCTGATGGTACCCCGAGCGCAAGTCAATCTTGCTGAAGAACTGCGCTCCCCTCAGCTGGTCAAACAGCTCCTCGACCCTTGGCAGCGGGTACCGGTTCTTGATTGTTACGTTGTTTAGTGCGCGATAGTCCACGCACATCCGCGGCTCCCCTGTCTTCTTCTTCACAAAGAGGACCGGTGCAGCGTAAGGTGACACCGACGGTCTGATGAACCCCTGCTCTGTCAGCTCCTCCAACTGCCTCTTCAGCTCACCCAGCTCATTATCGCTCATGCGATAAGCAGCTCGCATCGTTGGAGTTGCTCCCGGAACCAGATCAATTTTGTGGTCGATGTCCCGCTTCGGTGGTAAACCTTTTGGCAGCTCAACAGGAAAAACATCACTGTAGGTGTCCAACACTCCCTTGACGCCTTCGGACACCTCTGCTACAGGTGCTTTATGCTGCTCTTCCTCCGATTGCTTTGTCTCCGCTGCCAACACTTCCACCTCTTTAGCTGCTACCTTTTGCCGCATCCACACAAGGTACACTTGATCCCCCTTGCGCTGACAGCGCTTCAACTACACGTAACTCAACTGCGGCACCTTGCCTGTCTTGGAGTTCTACTCCTCTGGCCACAACGGCAAAATGATTTGCTCTCCGCTTTTCTTCACTTTCAACTGGCTGCGCACCCAATCCACAGCAGGATTCCACCGGTGCAGCCAGTCACGCCCCAAAATGGCGTCGTAGGTATCCATTGGGAACGTGCAAAAGTTCACATCACACGACAGCTTGCCCAGACGGATCCTCAGAGGCTTCAGAGGCAATCCGCACTCCAACTCCCCTTGCACCAACTTGGCCGTAGTTGGCTTCCCGGGTAGCCATGCAAGCCCCAACCTCTTTGCAAGCTCGTCGCTAAAGAATGAGTGCGACGCCCCGCAATCCAGCATTGCTTTAATCTGCTGGCGAGTCTGGCGCCCCTCGCCGTCCGCAGAACCAGCCGATAGAATTTCGGCTTTCAGGAGGATTCTCGCAACGCTCCCGCTTCATTCGCTCCGCAGCAATACACTTGGCAGCTCCCTAGTTGTCGAAAGACTTTCGGGGCTGGCGTTCGCTGATGCGGACGAAGCTTTCCCAGGAGATGGCCGCCCGCCACTCACTGCTGGTTGCCGTTTCCCTGCTGCTTCTTCTTGCAGTCCTTCTTGTGGTGCCCAGGCTTCCCGCAGATCCAGCAGTTCCCACCACGCGACTTGCTCTGCTGCTGGCCTCCTTGCACTACGTCGATCTCCATGGGGTCAGCTTGTTGGTGTTGTGCTCGACGCTGAAAATTCTCTTGCTTCTCACGGGAGCCCCCCCGATGGTAGCGTAGCGCGTCAACGCGCTCAGCAGTGGCTACCATCGCCTGGAACTCTGTGATGCCACTTAGTGCGAGCGTGCGCTGAATTTCTGCCTTCAAGCCGTCGTGGTACTTGTCTACCATCTCCGGCTCGCTCATGTCGTCGATCTCCGAGGACAACGCCAAGAAACGACGTGTGTACTCCTGCACCGAGCCGATCTGCTTCAGCTGCTTCAACTTGTTGCGCGCGACCATGGAGGCGTTCACGAGATCAAATCGATCTCTGATGGTTTGCTCGAACTGCTCCCATGTCGTCGACACGCGCGCTTCAGCTTGTCCTGCGCCTGGCTGCCACAACACGGCATTTTGCACAGCTGCGTTCCCACCTCCACCTCGAGTGGCCAACATATTCAGCCGCCTCCACCACTCCAATGCTGCTTCGCATAGCAGTATCACCGCCAATGACACACGCACAGCATCGTCCTCTGAAGGGTGACCCAGAGCCCCAAAGTAGCTGTTCATTGCGAACAACCAGGTCCGAACGCTCGCTCCCTTGACAGAGGGATTGAACGCTTCCGGAGCCTTTGGCTTTGGTCTCGGCGGACTCCTTGACCGGGCCGCCCCAACCTGTCGAGCGCTAGTCCCGTCCCGCAGGTCAGCCATCTGCCGATTGAGCCGCTCGTTCTCTAGCTTGAGGGCTCCCAGCTGCTCTACGATCTGCTGCAGGGCCTGATCCATGGCTCTAGATAAATGTTAGCCATTGGAGATCCTTCAGAAAAATTTGGCAGCGTTTTGGCAGCAATCGAAAAAATTTCGGCAGCAATTCGACAGTCCGGGACGAAAATCTGAGGTCTTCGAAGTGCGTGGGAGTCACCTGTCGTCTCCCACGCGCGCATGGTAGACAGTGTGGACGCTTTGGAAATGTAATTTTTTTCCAGAAATTGGCTCGTGCGCTGGCTTCGAAGTCTCGTCCAGCAATCTCCCTCTCGATCAGCCTCGACGTTGTCCGGCGTAGTCCGTGCCTTCACTCCTTGAAGTTTCACGAGCTCCGACAGTGCTTCCGTCCAACGCGTGGCTCTGGCTCTGATACCAGATGTGAGAGTGGGTGCTCTCTGGAGATTTAGCCTTGGTGTGTGGAGAGCACAGTCGCAGCGGAAAGATAGACTTGCAGATTTTAGGAAGCCAGAGCTGGAAAATACAGGTTAATGAGATCGAACTGAGTACAGGGTATTTATACTGTCCGGCTGGCTAGCCCAAGCCTCAGCCTACTGCTTTCCTAGCTTGCTACGCCAAGCTACTTGCACCTGAACTCGGTGCTCTGCTTGCACCTGAACCTGGTGCTCTACTTGCACCTAATGCTTAGTGCGAGAAGTCCCCGGCCGTCGATCGTCGAGATCGACGGTCCTTGTGTCTCTCGG
>SZWC01000835.1:281316-330529 GCA_023375785.1 Penium margaritaceum
CTCACCGTCTATTGCTGAAGCGAATGGGAAGAGGAGGTGAAACGCCCCCACCACCACCGCCACTGCCACCAAGAACAGAGGCTTTTGACGTCGAACGACCATTTTCGCTTGTGCTGTTTCAGGCCTGTAGCAAGATCTCCTGGCTTGTCCACTGCCGCAGTGCGCGTCTGCGGCTGCAGTAAATCCCTGGCTAGCAGTGACTACGTGGACGTGGATTCTGAATGCCTTGTCCTCACGCGTTTGCCACACCGCAAGTTGCAGTGTTTTGCGCCGCTTCACTCCTTAGGATTGCAAGTGCTGTACGTCAGAGTCGCAAGTTGTCATCAGACAGACTAGGACGGATCCAGGCGGAGCACCAGCCCGCACCAGTACCATCTACAGGGGCAGAAGCAATCGCAGCCAACCCTCTGGGGAGGCAGGCGCACTGCGGGAGCCGGAGCGCCAGAGGGGCAGAGAAACATATGGCACCTCTAGAGAAAAACAGTAATCGTCACCTCGTTGGCGGTGCGCCTAGCTATCCAAGGTTTCGGTACTGTGGATGGTCGAACGCTACCGGACGCAACGAATGAAAACTAATTCTCCAGGACTCCACAACTTGTGCCCTGCCTACTGCTCTTTCAAGACCCCAGTCTGGAGTCGATGTCTAGAGGGCATTCTCCCAACCGCGGACAATCATCAAATTTCCAATTACGTACATCTCATCTAAACCAGTTGAGAGGGAGTTGGTTAAGCCGATGCCGTTCAGCCATTGGTGCTCGTCATGAGATCCGCTAGGTTGGTTGGATGAGCGTTCGCAGGAAGCCCATCTCGATGGACTATTTTGACCGAGATGCACCAGTATTGACAATTCAGGCGAAAATCCCGTTGACAGCAACAGGGAGGGCGATGGTCGAACTCGACCAACCATCGAATCCAACTACAGCATGACGCACCCTGGATAAATGGAGGGGGTTGTGTCCACCATGAACACACCCCCCCTTCTCGATGAAGAATGCCCACGGCAGGCGAGCGCAGGAGTTTTCAGCATTCGACTTGGCACGGGAACCTGGTGACTGCAACGCACAGTGTAGGAAGATGATGACGGGTGGTGAGCGCAGCAGTGCAATAGTGGGATGTGTTTTGTTCGCCTGTGGATAAGCAGTCCGACGTTGGCTCTCAGACCGAACACCTGTCCACGTGTGCTTCGTAATACAAAAGTTACAAAGAAGGCAGATTCCATCCCGCGTTAGGCAACACTAACAGAAACAATCCCGCGGACGAAACAGTACCAAAATCATCCCGCTCGTTCCGAAGGCCTTCGGCATTCTAGTCGACGTGGATTCTGGCTCTCTCGTCGAAAGAAAACTTCCTGAGAGCGTGACCGACCGCACGGGCTTGCACCGACGACGAAGAGGACCCATGCCAAGCCTGTGGCAGCTTCGGCATTGGCCTGCGTCCCATCGCCCGTGGGTCTGATTCCTTTCCCTCGCAGTCCTCGCTGCGAGCCAGCGACCCCCTGCGGCTGCCCTCACCTATCCCTGTATCTCGGTTTGTAACGTCAGGTGAGATCTGCGGAGGACGTCGCAGGTCGAAGACAAGCTTTGGGTGAGACTCGATGGTTGGGCGAGTTCAACCATCATTCTCGCAAGTGCTGTCCGCGGGGTTTTCGCCAGGAACGTTGTCTAGGTAGCCCAACTTGACCCTCCATGTTTATCCGTCCGGATAGGGTTCCAACACCTCGTGTTCAACCAACTTAGCGGGTCCCACTCAGCGCACCAATTAACGGACGACATCGTTTCAACCAACAACCTTCCACCAATCAACGTGAAGCACCGATAGTTGAAAGTTCGATGCCAGTCCTCGGTAGCTGGGTCGACCTTTGGACATGACCATAAGCATACGACTCGAGACCAGCTTTCTGAGTGCGACGAAATCTGTGGGCAACTTGTGGACCCACGAAGTCCTCAACTATGTTGACCCAAGCCTGTGTCCGGTATCGTTCTACCACCGATTCCAACCGCAACCAGCCTCACCCTTCGCCAATAGCGACACACAAACCCATCCAGCCACTTCTGGCGTTTGACCACAGCGGGTTCCTCATCTGCTGCACAACAGTGGCACGACAGATTCGCCCAGGGCGAACCTTTCGCTCTATCCTCATTCTGGAAGCTTCATCTTTGAAAGACCACGGTATCAAATCGATTACAGACACCCTTTCTTCCGAAAGTCTTTATTTCAATGCCGTCATTCCTAAAACAATAAAAATAAATGTTACCCCCTGTTATGTCGTTCGTGGCCGTCATATGCCCTGATCTAAGAGCAATAAACCTCATCCGCCCCTACCCCGGAACAATAAGCCCCATTCGCCCCTGCCTAAAAGAATAAGCATCATCCGCCCCTGTCTAGCAACAACAAACCCCGTCCGCCCACCCTCTTAGGCAAAATTCTGCGAGAAGACATAGCAAGTGGCCACAAAATTCAGCAGGGTCGAAGACGCGTATGCCTGGGGAAGCTCCTCTCCAAAAAAAAGTACTTCATAAATATGTGACAGCCAACAATGACCGCCCATTTCATCCACCGGCCCATCCAGTCAGTAGCATGATTTGACCTGACCTAAATTCTCACAACGTACGCCGCCCTAACGATGACCTTGCAAGCGACCATGAAATTCTAAAACAATGTTTTCTCACATTTCTTCACATATAGTTGACGCATGATAGTTACCGTCAATCGTGCAACACAAAATAAATCCTAAGCACGTACCATTGTCAGTATGGCAGGGCTAGCAAGGCCAAACACGCCAAAACAAATATTTTGATTCTTTCTCAAGCGCAGACATGATGGGTCATCCAGACGTCAAAGCAACCCATCCAACCTCTTACGCTGCAATAAATTTTCAACCACCACAACCAGGATTGCGTCTCCGGTAAGCTAGGAACCATGTCGGTTCGGATTTTCAAAGTGAAAAAGAGCACGACACCTCGTATGAGGACAAAGCCTCAACCAAGATTATCATGTCAATTTGAACCAGCCATTGTCACCATGCTCAAACAACGGAGCTTGTTCCTGCCTAAGCATGGTAATGTTGTGGTGTGAGTTGTTTCTGTCCATTTGTACAGCTTACTGTGACCACTCGGCCGTGTCCATGCTCGTGCAGATCCCTGATGCGGGCCCAGCTGGCGCCGGAGCACTGACGATTGGTGGATCCAGCCACCAACAGCTGCCGGACGATTGCCACGACGTTCCGAGTGCTTGCTGGGGTGCTCTGCAGTTTTTCTGCAGGTGCTAGAGTTTTCTCGGTGGACTAGCTCTCGAGCCCGATTTGCATGTTTTGTATTGTCCGTCCACCGATCGATGCTGGACTTGTGCGTGTGACCAGTCGTAGCGTCCGGCTCGAGATTTTGCATCTCTAGGTTCAGACGGTGTTGCGTTTGGATGCCTGTGCGCAGAGTTACGGCCAAAACAGTGGTTTTTGAGCCGGTTTTAGGACAAACTGACATTGCCGCGTGCGTCACCCGCCGTGTGCCGCGGCAGGTATTTATGTTGTGTGCTTGTCAGTTGTCATTTCTCTCTGCATTACTAAGCTATTGGAGCTTATGAGACTTTGCGCGTCTCCCTAGCCTGATCCTTGCTGTTTCTTGCACCTGCTTGCTTGCTAGTGCGTCAGCTGACTGGACAGTGTCGCCACATCAGCAGCAGCAAGGTTAGGAAGCTTCCTAGCAATTTCTCANGAGTTACGGCCAAAACAGTGGTTTTTGAGCCGGTTTTAGGACAAACTGACACTGCCGCGTGCGTCACCCGCCGTGTGCCGCGGCAGGTATTTATGTTGTGTGCTTGTCAGTTGTCATTTCTCTCTGCATTACTAAGCTATTGGAGCTTATGAGACTTTGCGCGTCTCCCTAGCCTGATCCTTGCTGTTTCTTGCACTTGCTTGCTTGCTAGTGCGTCAGCTGACTGGACACTGTCGCCACATCAGCAGCAGCAAGGTTAGGAAGCTTCCTAGCAATTTCTCATGGTATCAGAGCAGCGAGATCCCTCTCGCTGAGCTGCGTCGTAGAGACGCAGCACGGGCAGCAGCAGTGAGAGTCACCGCCGCCGCCACATCCTGGGACCCGTCGCAGCCGACATTGGCAGCACCGACGTCACCACGCAATCGCCACCACTGTAGCAAGTGGAGCTGCGGCAATGACAAGATCCAGCAGCCACGCGGGCCAGCAGGAGCAGCACCGGATGGCAGCAGCAGCACCGGGTGGCAGCAGCAGCATCGGGTGGCAGCAGCAGCCGTGTCTGGCTGCCAGCCTGTACACAAAAAAAAGGGGAGTAGCAGCTCGCAGCAGCAGCTTGCGCCGGCGGCAAGGAGCAGTGGCAGCGCAAAAAAAAAGTAGGAGCGGCACCAGCTTGCAGTTGCGCCGGCACCAGCAGCCGCGAGCAGCACCAGCAGCGCAGCAGCAGCAGCAGCAGCAAAGCAGCAACAGTGGCAGCAGCAGCATTGCAGCAGCGTCAGCGGCTACAGCAGCGCAGCAGCAGCAGATCCGCACAGTGAGCTTGCGTAGCACTGCTGCTGCACAGCAGTGTTGCGCAGCTGCGCAGAAACTGTGCAGCACTGCGCAGCCGCGAGCAGGAGGTGACGAGGTCACCCCCACCGGTCACGCGGGGTTCGCGTGACTGCCCAAACAAAAAAAAAAAACCAAAAAAAAAAAACCCTGGCGTAAAAAACGATAGCGAAGAAACGCTAGCATTTTTTCGCTAGTGTAAAAAATGCTGATGTCATCACCAGCTCTGCTGACATCAGCAATTTTGGGGTCAAAACGTCAATTTTTTCAGACGTTTCAACTCCTCGAGAAACGCTGTCAGTTTCTTGTTTGGATTATTTTTGACGTTCGGCCCCATATTGAGCGTTGCGATGGCGCCGGTCCATGACAAGGACAAAGGACTCGTTGACCCCTCTTCCTCCTCTTCGGGCGTTATGAGTCCGCGATCGCAGTCACGCATGATCGACGAGCTTCGTCGGTCACAGGACGAGATGCGCCGGCAGCAGCAGCGGCAGTCCGACGCATTGCAGGAGATCACAGAGTTACTGCGGGGTCGTTCGATGGCTTCACAGCAGCCACCTAGAGGATCTACTGGAGCTGCACCATCTGCTCAGCATTCTAAGCCCTACACAGCGCCGCGGCCTCAGCATCACTCATCACAGGTGGACTCCTAATGAGGAGGAGATTGAGGATGACTCACGCAAGCACGAGATTCGTGTGCTTGAGGAGCGCATCCGTGAGTTACGTTTGGGATCACAGCCTCCCACTCCGCCACCTTCTCGCCGTCAGGATCAGCCGCGTCGTTCAGCAGCATTCACCTTTGGTGGTGTTTCTCTCACTGGTGGGCTCCCCATACCTCGTCTACCGTCTCCCGAGCCTGAGATCGCCCTCCCCACGGAGCGGCGACCGAAGGACTTTGAGACACCTCCACCCCGTTACGACAGTGAGGAGGGCTTTGATTGCTGGGAGACCTTATTTCAGGTGTGGGCCGATTCTGAGGTGTCTGGCCCTACTACCACAGCCAGTACCAGACCCGCGACGCTCACCAGGTCCAGAAAGCAGCGAGAGCGATACGGGGTCTACTCTACGCTATGCCGCGGGAGACTGTGGTCGACTTCCGACCCTTTCTTGGTGAGGCTGGGACCGGGACTGGAGCAGATCCACGTCAGGGGTGGGAGCTGGCCCTGACACTTCTCGCTGCGGAGACCCATGCCACGAGGGCGGCCCGACTACGTGAGTTTCACTCCCTCCGTCAGGGTCCCACAGAGCTTGCAGCTGACTACTGGAGGCGCGCGATGCGCCTTTACACGCGCCTTGGGACCGGTGGCGGGACGCAACTGTGGGTACTCGACGCCATCATGATGTCAACCTAATGATGGACCACGTGAAGCTCTTTACGGGCTTCGATCGTGTGGCTCTCTTTGAGTTGTCAGAGTCACTACAGCTCCTTCCTTGGGCCGATCGCTACTTCATCCAGGCCACATCGGCTCATGAGGCTGCCATCGCCCATCAGCAGAGTCCACTTGTTGTAGCAGTGACTGCGACGCCTCCTGCGCCTTTGTCCCTGCTCACCAGTCCCACCTCCACCGCTTCCTCCTCCTCCTCCTCAACACCGAGCAGCCACACTCAGGGCGTTGCAGCGGCCGCACAGGGGAAGAAGGGAAAGAAGTGACGTGGGAAGGGATAGCAGCAGCAGCAGCAGCAGCCGGCGAGTAGTGGTAGTGGACGTTCTGTCCACTGCTACAACTGTGGAGGCGCTCACCGCTACACGGAGTGTGAGCAGCCCCTTGACTGGACTCGAATCATGCGCGGCCTTCAGGCGGCGCACACGCAGCGGATTTCCTTGCGTGACACACAGACTGGGCGCGCCACGACCACGAGTGCAGCAGACGCATCCGTTTCATCAGGCGGCAGCGTTGATGTGGACCCTCGGGATCGCACGATCGCGGAGCTTCGTCAGCTGCTGGCGCTTCGTACTCAGGGAGGTGCGAGTATGTTATCACAGTCGAGTGGTCCCGATACAGCTTGTCTTATTGCGTCTGTTGCTCGTGATGATGCTTGTAGTGGAGCTGTGATGGCTTGCGATGAGGATGGACCTGGCAGTACCGATTGGCTTGACGAGTCACATATCTGTGTTGTTCGTCGTTGTCCCGGGTCCTCTGCTGAGCGTCCAGCAGAGGCAGAGTGTTCTGTGGCCTGTTGCTTTGTGTCGATGACTGGTCGTGAGCCGGGTGGCACCTGGATTATTGACTCAGGGGCCACCCATCACATGACCTGTCGTCGTAGTGACTTTGTTGTGCTCGGTCCCGTTGCGTCCGTTCGGTCTGTTTGCACAGGGTTTGGTCAGTCGTTGCCTGTGCAGGGAGTTGGAGTTGTGCGGTTTGATGGTCCGTCTGGCCCCTTGTACATTTCTGACGTGCTCTTTGTCCCTGCTCTTGAGCTTAGCCTGCTCTCTGTTTGTGCATGCACTAGGATGGGTCTCACTGTTGAGCACTCTGCTGACTCTGCCACAGTGACTGCACTTGACACACGCGCCATCGTGCTTCGTGCCTCTGTCGTTGATGACCTGTATCGTGTGTCTTGTTGCACTCCCTCTGTCTCTGCTCCACCTCTCTCCTCTACGCGAGTGTTTGTCAGTGGTGTTCTCCCCCCTGAGCACCAGCGTTTGTTACATCGTCGCCTCTGCCATGTGAGCTCGGACACTGTGTCCAAGCTCATTCGCACTCAGCCAGCCCTCGATCTTGACGCAGCTTCCTTTGAGAAGCCGCCCAAGACCGACTGTCTTTTTTGCGCCCAAGGTAAGATGCATCGCTGCTCTTACCCTGACTCCTCCTCCCGGGCACTGCGCCCACTAGAGTTGGTCCTCTCGGACCTTCTCGGTCCTCTTCCAGTCGAGTCCCTCTCTGATCGAGGTCGATATGTTCTCACCCTGACTGATGACTTCACTCAGATGCGGTGGGTCTACAGCCTCCGCCACGAGAGCGATGCCACATTGGCGGTCCGCCTGTGGCTTGTGATGGCTGAGCGTCAGTCTCGTCACACCCTGGACACATTCTGCTCAGATCGTGGTGGCGAGTACTTGGGCGAGATGGATGCCTACTTTGCCAAGCACGGTATCTTTCACCAGCTTTCCGCCCCTGCTACACCACAGCAGAACAATGTATCTGAGCGTTGGAACCGCACCATGGAGGATGCGGTTCGCGCTATGCGGTCTGAGTACGGTCTACCGGAGTCCTTTGCCTTTGAGGGCTTCTCCTACATGATGTGGGTCTGGAACCGCTTGCCGCATGGTCTACTCCCAGACCATGTCACACCGTACGAGTTGTGGTTCGGCCATCGTGCTGATCTCCGTCTTGCTCGCGTTTGGGGGTCCCTCGCCTGTGTCTGGTACACCGAGGATCAGCAGGGGTCTAAGGTCTCACCTCGGGGATGCATGTGTACCTTCCTCGGCATCTCCCCGCGATCGAAGGCCAGGCGTTTTTGGGACCCTGCTCGCCATCGCATTGTCGAGTCTCGAGATGCTCTCTTCTTTGAGGCTCTCACCNACATGACGTGGGTCTGGAACCGCTTGCCGCATGGTCCACTCCCAGACCATGTCACACCGTACGAGTTGTGGTTCGGCCATCGTGCTGATCTCCGTCTTGCTCGCGTTTGGGGGTCCCTCGCCTGTGTCTGGTACACCGAGGATCAGCAGGGGTCTAAGGTCTCACCTCGGGGATGCATGTGTACCTTCCTCGGCATCTCCCCGCGATCGAAGGCCAGGCGTTTTTGGGACCCTGCTCGCCATCGCATTGTTGAGTCTCCAGATGCACTCTTCTTTGAGGCTCTCACCTATCGCGACTTGTCCAGCATTCTGTCGCTGGCCGCCGACCACGTTCCCACTTGTGTGGCCTCCCGGCGGATGGGGGAGTCTAGTCCTGCGGACGGATCCGGCCGGGCCTCCTCACCTGTGGTCCGGTCTTCGGCTGCTGACGATCCGGCCATCGTGGCTGTGGGTCCACTCGCCTCATTAGTACCCTCTGGGACACCTGATCCCGTGCCGGTGTCAGACCCCTCTGGTGCATCCGATCTCGCGCCTGTGCCGGTCCCATATGCCACACCTGATCCCGTATGAGCGTCAGTCCCCTCTGGCACACCTGATCCCGTGCCGGTGTGAGAACCCTCTGGCACACCTGATCTCGTAGCAGTGTCGGTCCCATCTGGCACACCCGATCTCGTACCAGTGTCGGTCCCCTCTGGCACACCTGATCCCGTACCAGTGTCAGTCCCCACCGTCACACCCACTCTCGTGCATGCACCCATATCCCCTACGACTGTGGCTCGGCAGCCTTCCCCACAACCTGAGGTGAGCGCTGCATCGGGCTACTCCCGCCAGCCCATCGGTCGCCTTCGACCATTGGCCTCTAGGACTCAGCGGACTGCTGACTCTGTGCCAAGACGCCCGACTCGTAGTGTTCAGAGTGGCGAGCCTGGCACGAAGGCTCTTGGCGTGAGTGTCCAGGCAGACTACACTGAGGTGCACCCAGCTTGTCCTGTCGGCCACGAGTTGGTCTCTCGAGAGTTCTTGGTCGCTTGCGATGCCGCAGCCGACCTTGTCGTGGTCAGACCGAGTCCGAAGGCGTGTGTCTTAGCCACCCGGAGCACTCCCTCGACGATGCCTGATCCAGGCTCGCTAAAGGAGGCACTCTCAACTCACGATGCAGACCTGTGGCGTGCTGCTTGTGAGGATGAGCTGAGAGCTATCCGTGAGCACGGTGTCTATGAGCTTGTTGACCTCCCGCCTGGGCGGAAGGCTGTACAGGCCAAGTGGGTCTTTCGCAAGAAGGTGAAGCCTGATGGCACACTGGATCGCTACAAGGCTCGCTTGACGGCCAAGGGGTTCTTGCAGGTTGAGGGAGTAGATTTCACTGACACCTTTGCACCCGTTGGCCGCATGACCACCGCTCGCGCTCTGTTCGGGGTTGTTGCTCACCACGACTGGGAGCTGCACCAGATGGATGTGAAAAACGCGTTCCTCCATGGCACCTTAGAGGAGGAGATCTACATGGTCCAGCCACCTGGATTCGAGGTCGGTGACAAGGTCTGGCGCTTGCGCAAGGCCTTGTACGGCCTGAAACAGTCACCGAGGTGCTGGAACTTGGAGATCACTGGTACACTGACACGTGCCGGTTACGTACAGAGTGACGCTGACCCGTCCCTCTTTCTCAGACGGACAGCTGAGAGTTTCACCGCCATCTTGATCTACGTGGACGACCTCTTGATTGCGTCTCCTTCTATGGAGGCCGTGAAGGAGGCCAAGGCAGTTTTCCGAGCTGCCTACAGGATGAAGGACCTTGGTCCTGCAGTTGTGTTTCTCGGGATGGAGATCGTGCGTGATCGTCAGCAACGAACACTCTTGTTGCATCAGGCACGTTATGCCCACGTTGTGGGGGAGCGGTTTGCTGACCTCCTGGGTGCAGTTCCTACAGCCTCCACCCCCATCACACCTGACGGGTAGGATGCTCTGAAGGTGAATGACCCCACAGACCTGGGGGAGACAGTGGACGTGACCCTGTACTTGCGCCTAATTGGCTCCTTGATGTACTTGGCCACTACCAAACGACCCGACATTGCCTTTGCCGTCAACCTCCTTGCACAGTTCTCATAGTGTCCTCGAGCGAGAGCCCTTCATGCGGCTGTGCGAGTGGTGCGGTACGTGGTGTCCACACCGTACCTCGGACTCTGCTTTCGACGGTAGTGTTCGGTGGTAGTCGACGGCTACACAGACAGTGATTGGGCGTGGAAACCTGATGGGCGCAGTCGGACGGGCTACGTGTTCCTGCTTGGTGGCACCGCTGTGTCGTGGCATAGTGGCAAGCATGGTTGTATCGCACGTAGTTCATCAGAGGCTGAGTATGTTGCTCTAGGGGCTGGGGCTGCTTAGGCGGTGTGGCTGCAGCGTCTATTTCGTGAGTTGCGTCAGTCTGTGCCTTGTATCGTTCTGCGCTGTGACAACCAGAGTGCTCTTGCCATTGCAGAGAACTCTGGTGTGTTTCATGCACGCACAAAGCACATTGCTGTTGAGCATCACTTTGTCCGTGATCTTGTGGAGCGACAGGTGATCTCCATCATCTGGGTCGCCACGGACATGCAGCGGGCTGACTTCTTGACCAAGGCACTTGCGCGTGGAAAGTGCATGGTGGCCATTCGTTCTGTCGGGCTACGTCCCTTGCCTGGGAGTGGCTGAGAGTGAGGTGTGTGAGCATGGAAGGTTAAGCATCTTGTTGTGCACCTGTGTCAGTTATGCACGTGTATGGACATGCGTACCATCGGGTCATGGGGGAGTGTTGTGGTGTGAGTTGTTTCTGTCCATTTGTACAGCTTACTGTGACCACTCGGCCGTGTCCATGCTCGTGCAGATCCCTGATGCGGGCCCAGCTGGCGCCGGAGCACTGACGGTTGGTGGATCCAGCCACCGGCAGCTGCCGGACGATTGCCACGACGTTCCGGGTGCTTGCTGGGGTGCTCTGCAGTTTTTCTGCAGGTGCTAGAGTTTTCTCGGTGGACTGGCTCTCGAGCCCGATTTGCATGTTTTGTATTGTCCGTCCACCGATCGATGCCGGACTTGTGCGTGTGACCAGTTGTAGCGTCCGGCTCAAGATTTTGCATCTCTAGGTTCAGACGGTGTTGCGTTTGGATACCTGTGCACAGAGTTACGGCCAAAATAGTGGTTTTTGAGCCGGTTTTAGGACAAACTGACACTGCCGCGTGCGTCACCCGCCGTGTGCCGCGGCAGGTATTTATGCTGTGTGCTTGTCAGTTGTCATTTCTCTCTACATTACTAAGCTATTGGAGCTTATGAGACTTTGCGCGTCTCCCTAGCCTGGTCCTTGCTGTTTCTTGCACCTGCTTGCTTGCTAGTGCGTCAGCTGACTGGACAGTGTCGCAACATCAACAGCAGCAAGGTTAGGAAGCTTCCTACCAATTTCTCAGGTAAAACTGGGCATGCACATCTACAACGCGCCCATCTCATAGAGGGCCACGATCTAGATCCGCATTCGAGGGTTGGTGGAGGGGGGGGGGATTTGGTCGGTGAAAGTGTCGGTCGACGTCCGTCGTTCGGTACATAAAATGGAAAGCCTAGGCAGCAGGTTGGGGCAGCAGCGTTGTTGATGCAGCGTGCGGGCTTCCACGCTCGTTGCTTAAGTCAGCTGCCCCCTCAGTCTGCTGCTCTAGAGTCCAAGTCTGGAAGCTCTGGGTTTGTTACTCAGAAACGCGCGCGCCAGAGTTAGCGCCAGAAAGCAGCTGAAAACTGAAAGTAACTGGTTAGGAATCAAGAATAAGACACAATGGGAGACCCCTCCAAGAACTAGCCTCCCCCCACATCTGTAGAGCTTGTTACTCAGTTCAATAGCCAATCAGAAAATAGCTCTATTTTCAGGCTGGCAGGTTTTCTCGGTGAGGCCTGCTACACGACCGACAGCCCAAAACCCGGGCATCGTCCGTTTTGCCTGAAAACTGGACCATACCATAACACCAACGCTGCAAATGCAGTCGTGCGGTGAGAATCAGTTAGAAAAATAGTAGCAGAGAGTTATGGCTGCCCGAACCCAGGCAGCGCCTACGGTAGTCCATGATGGCGAACAGGGTCATACAGCATGCAACAAGGACCCTAGGCAGGGCATGATGACGCAGACGCGACGGGACACGCTGGACGCATGCAGACAACAATTGCGGTGGCAGTGACAGCCGGCGGCACGACCGCCGAGGAGGCCTGCCGATGGAGCTGAGCACTTCGCCGGATAGAAGAGGCTCCAGCGAACCGCGAGTAGACCTCAGCGTGCGTCGGCTCCACCGGATGACGCTCCATCAGCGTCGAGTCTTGCCGTCAGTCATCTGCACGTCGATGTACACAAGCCGGGAGGACACAACAGAGCACAATGAGGGATGCGAAAAAACCAACACTCCCCCATGACTCACAGGCGTAGTGTACATGGGAGGGCAGAGAAACGGTCAACTTCCAGACTCCCCCAAGGTACGCAGAGACGCGGGCAAAGACAAAGAGGGCAACTCACGGACGCACGCCGACTGAACTCACAGCCTTCTTGAACGAGTCCCGCTTCAGTGCCTTGGTCAAGAAGTCAGCCAGCTGTCGTGCTGTCTCAACCCATACGATGCTGATGCTGCCGTCATGCAACAACGAACGCACATAGTGATACTCAACATTGATGTGCTTTGTGCGTGTGTGATGCACACCGTCATTGTCGGCGATGGCCATGGCACTCTCATTGTCACAATGCAAGGTGATGGATNCGGGCAAAGACAAAGAGGGCAACTCACGGACGCACGCCGACTGAACTCACAGCCTTCTTGAACGAGTCCCGCTTCAGTGCCTTGGTCAAGAAGTCAGCCAGCTGTCGTGCTGTCTCAACCCATACGATGCTGATGCTGCCGTCATGCAACAACGAACGCACATAGTGATACTCAACATTGATGTGCTTTGTGCGTGTGTGATGCACACCACCATTGTTGGCGATGGCCATGGCACTCTCATTTTCACAATGCAAGATGATGGATACGACAGACTGACGCAACTCGGACAGCAGACAACGCAACCACACACTCTCACACGCGCCTGAGCCAAGGGCCACGTACTGAGCCTCGGCAGACGGAAAATCCAAGGCAGGTACCCTAACTTGCTAGTATTGTGTCAAGACAAAGAACTATGCATTTGAACTCTACATGTGCCAAAGGGGTAGTGTTGCTGGAAACACAATTGAACATGGCGAAGAAAACAAGGATAAGGCACAAGGAAACTGCTAGAATGCTAAGGGTGTCAATGGTGGTTGTGGCCTAGAAGGCCGTGGAAAGGATTTTTTAATCCTCGTGTGGCCGGTAGAGGATAACCACTAGGGGATCTAGCTGATAGATCCTTAATGGTGAACGTGCTTTCATGTTCCAACACGATGATGAATATTGCTTAGAACGTCTCAATCGGGTTATGCTTCTTGTTAGTTCATGCTCTCCTATGACCAGTGACTATGTGTTTCTCTCTTTCCATTGTCCAATCTTGTATGAAATTGATGATGAATGCGCATAGAATCATTCTTGCTTTATTTTATCCACATGATCGAAAGAAAACCAGGTTCTGTAGTTGGTACATGTAGACCACAAGATGAACTTACTCATGCAAATCACCCTTGCAATGCCATTCCTTGTGGGTCCAAAGAAGGAACCCTTTGATGGATGGGAATCGGTGTATGATGTAACATAAGAAAATCATATGAAAGATAAAGTGAGTGACTTCTGCTCAACTAAGCCGTATTTCAAAAGGGGGTGATTCTCTTTTACCCACCATTTGAAAACATTCTGCGCAGATTACCCACGGTTGCAAACTTTGTTTACGTATCAGCCAGTCGTAGGAGAAGAAGACTACCCACCCACTTTTTGGCAGGGGGCTTCCGTTCTCCCCACCGATGTCAATCGGTGCGCACAATGTCCAAAGTGAAAAAATGAAGCACCCTTTACCCACCTTTTACGAGTTGACTCCAATACCCACTTTGGACATCCGCTCGTCACAAAACGTGACGAGCGGATGTCCACGGCTCATGCTCCTAGACATTGCAAATCTTGCAGAATGGGCCCCACATAATCCCTGTCAAAGATGACATTGGCTATCGAGGGCCTATAATCCTAGTTTTTAAGAGTTCTTGTATTCCTTCATTTACAAATCGTTCCACCATGCCCATAGAAAACCACCATTGACTGTTCAAAGACAATCGATCAGCACATAATACTCCTCATTGTTGAGGGAGTGTTTTATATGAGGAAAAATAGACGACAAGGTCTTTTTCGGCCTTATGGATCGAACGGTTGGGGTTTGTCATATCCTGCGATGGAAATGTTGGTGTATTATCTCCTCATCTTTGTAGAGCTCCTAAGACAAAAAGATGGGTGCGAGCTCGTCGCCCTCGTTTCTTTTGTTATTGTGTAGTACAAGACATGGAACTGGGGAAGAACCTTGCATCAGAAGTACCAAAGACAGAACCCTGTAAGCACTATAAGCTTCCATTTGTTGAACGTGTATTGCACTATGCATTGCACACTGGAAGAAAGGAAGCAAGGTTGACGAGGTTGTCCCCGTATTAATTTTTAAAAGAGGTCAATCATCGAAAGCGAATCCATGGCAATTAAGTCGATCAAACAGTTGAGAGAAATCTCAAGCTGGTAGATCGTAGGATCCTATGAACCACGACTAAGCATGTTTACAAAGAGACATATGTGTTTGTGTCACTTACATGTGTAGTACTTATGTACAAGCCGTGCTCTCGAATACTTATATGGAGAAATATCATAGTATTTACAATATGTTTAGTGATTAAATAACATATGTTAAGGTTGACAAACTCTCGCTGGATAGGACAATCTAAATGTCTCACTTATTAGCAAAGAAAGTTACCTTGCGAGCTAAATTGCTACAACAATAGAAACAAGACCTTGCTAAACACTAGCAGTCGACACTTGAAGAAAAGGGGCCAACGTCGTCGTCCTCGCTTCCTTTGTTCTGATGTGCAATGTCGCGTGCAATTAGCAACTTACAGTTTTTTTTTCTTCCACGTAGTGTGCAAAATAGGGAGTGGACCACCACTCGACCATACTCGAGTATGGCTGCCCATGTCGACAGGCAAACCAGACTAGATGAATGCAAGAATGAGCTCAGTGATGCAAACTAGGCACATCGTGGAGAAGACATCGGACGAAAACTCCCAAATGAAAACCCCAGCCAAAACTAGCTGCGAGAGGTGACCATATTGTTCAATACTTTGGTAATGAAAACAAAACATTACACTTGTGTTGTTGTATTTGCCGTCGCATCCCATGTAAATAATGAGAAAAGAAAACCCATGTTGATTCCATAGAATCCTAAAACATCATTGCTGTTATACCCTCTGTTCCAAGAACATGTATACAATACCAGAATCATAATCATGATTTTTCAGAAGTGGGCATCGTGGTCACAATTAGTTGGTATTCGCGTTTTGTGGACAAGGTGGTCAGTTGTTAAAACCAGTGGGTAGTCGGTACACCCCATGAGGAAAGTGGATATTTGGGAAGGCCGACGCTCAAAACGTGGGTACAAGGGAATCATTCCGATTTTAAAAATACTTCTGCGTGTACCGTTTACAGGCCAAGCCTCAAAAGAACTTGGTCACATGCTCCTCTCGTGCAAAGATGACGATGTGTTGTGCTTGTCATCCTGTTGGGGTTTGCATCCAAGTCCTTGTTGAAAAATTTGCTAATGATGAGTTCATCTATGCCTCTTGTGTACAACTAAGATTGAAACATACATGTAATGGATTGGACGGAATCATTGGCTCACTGGGCCAAAACCGCGGTGCTTGAGGGTCTACGATCCTCAAGCCATCCCGTCCAAACGTACACAAGCCAGATACCCCCACTCGATCCACGGGGCGCTGGCTGCGCTATACTCCTCCCACCTACGAGTGAGCCATCCTTAGCATTTGCACATTGGACTTAAAATCCGTTGCTTTGATACCAATGTAATGGAACGAACAGACTCCTTTGCCGAATAGGTCAAATTCGTGGTGCTTGAGGGTATTTGACCCTCAAGTCATCCAGCTTAACCGCCCACATGCCAGGGACCCCCGTTTGATCCACGTGGCACGAGGTGCGTGCAACAATACGCCTTGCAAGGGAAAAGTCATTGTTGGTGACAAAGGATAGGTCAATGTCATTTGGAAATTTCAAGCAAAGCTCAAGCTAGGAGCTCTGACGAAAATCATCAAATTCACATAGAATGACCTGATATGTCAATTTGACAGTTTGTTGGGTGATCCTCGGCTCCATGAGCACCAGGCCAACTTGAGCTGGGTCACAAAGACTCTCACAACATAAAAATGCAAGCATACTAAAACGCTTTTGCCCATGGATCACCCAAAGCCCTCACACACAAGGGAATAATCTGTCCTTTATGACGCTTTAAGTCGAGCAATACTTGCACAAATGCCATAGCATGTTCTTAGCTTAACATTATAGGGTCGATGACCATGGCCCACCGTCATGCTCGAGCAATGTGAGATCTCTCCTTCAAGAGATTTCTAGTGTTTTTAGCCCAATACCGGATGGCCTACGACTAGAAAAAAATGTTGTGCACACAATGCCTATTGAGCCAAGAGCAAGGTCATCATTTTGGCCCATACATCTCCGAAGTCTTCCGTATTGTGGAGAGGTTGAAAAACAGATAGAGGAATTCCCGACCAAGGGATGGATTGAATTGAGCTGCTCTTCGTTTGGATCTCCCATCATATTTTTTAATAAGGAGGATAGAGTCATGTGTGTTGATCATCGTGCATTGAACATTCTTACGACTAAGAAAAGCCATCTCTCACCTGGAAACGAGGAATTTTCTTACCAACCTCAAGGTGCAAAGGCATTCTCTTTACATCATCCAGCTCAATGGTGTTGCAAAGTCTGGATCACTAAAGTACATGTTTGTAGAACAGTGTTTCACACACAAATGTGACACTGTCGATTCCAAGTGCTTATCTCTGGTCTTACTAGTGCTCTGGTAAAGTTTCAAGACACAATGAATCACATTTTTCATGACAGTTTTGGGTGAAACAATCTTCGTGTACCTCTATGATATCATGGTTCTCTTAAAAACCATGAGGAGTACGCACAAAATTGATGTACGGTGTCTAAGATCCTCCGCAAGGGGAAGTTTTTTCCAAGACAAAAAAGTGTAGTTTCATGCTACCCAAGTTGTAGCTTGAGCTTTATCATTCATTGCAAAGGAATCGAAGTTGATCCTCATTAAGTTGTAAGTTGTTGTGGACTAGTCTCAGCCATCCAGTGTAGGAATTTGTTTGGCCTTTTTAGGCGTGGAAGATTACTTCTGTCACTTTCTATATGTTTACTTCGGCCTTGTCACCACACTCATATCTGTCACATGTAAGTACGTCAAATAGACTTTGTGCAATAGGCATGATCACAATTTTATGCATGCCAAGGAAATCCTTGCATCTCCATCATTGCTTATACTGTAGAATGCAAGAGAATCACATAAGCTACTCTGTCATGCATCGATCATTGAGATGTGTTTTTTTTTTCTTTTTTTTCACAAGAACAGCCTAGTCATAGGTGTAGGAGTAGTTTTGATTTGAGATGATGTCACCGATGCCAGATCAGGAGTGCAAGAGGGAACTCACGCTTGAAAGGAATCAGGTGTGCCAGAGGGGACTGGTATTGTCACGAGATTAGGTGTGCTAGGGAAAATGACGCTGCACAAGATCAGGCGTGCCAGAGAGGACTCACAATGGCACGGGATCAGGTGTGCAAGAGGGGACTCAAACAATCACGGGTTCAGGTATGCAGGAGGGAACCAATTAGGCTACTGGACCCACAACCAAGATGGCAGGATTGTCAGCAGCAGGAGACCAGACCACATGTGAGGAGGCTTGGACAGACCCATCACTAGGACTAGACTCTCCCATCGGTCGGGAAGCCACACACAAGGGAACTTGGTTGGCGGCCAATGACAAGATGCTGGATAGGTCACAGAAGGTAAGAGTCTCAAAGAAAAGAGTGCCTCAATACTCAACAATATTATGGTGAGTGGGGTCCCAAAATCTCCAGGCCTTCAACTACAAGGAGATGCCAGATGGGACTGGATAATGGCATAGGAGAGATAGCAGTTACTACTATAACAAGTGGGCTCTGCTTATGGACAACACCATCCTCATGAGCCAGTATCAAATGGGGAAACTAGTGATGAGCCCAAGGAAGCAAGTGTAGTGACTTTGAAAACAAAGAGAGGGCCACACAGTCGAAGCTCGTAAAGAGCTTCACGTGGTCTAAGTGCACCTAATTGTAGAAGAGTGTCACGTGGAAGATTTTGACGGCAAGAAGGTGACAGGGTGAGAGGGTGTGATCCTAATTGTAGCTCATGTATTTGCTCCATAAGGACGTGAATGTGGTCCTCACTTGTGTCATCCTCAATCTCTTCCTCATCCTATGTGTCAACTTGTGATGCGGGGTGCTCTATCCTGATGTTTACAATGCATAGACTACTCAACGAGTGGTGCAGCTACAACTAGTCCTCCAGGTGTTTGTTGTGAGGCCCCTGATCACTCCCTTAATAAATTCGTGATCTCTTCTAGCTCGTTGGACTGACGCTGCTGCTGGCGGTGCATCTCATCTTGCGTCATATTCTCTTCGATTGCAACTGGCTACGATTGTGGACTCATAATGCCCGAATAAGATGAGTCAGGTAGCCCCTTGCCTCTATCAGGGACCGGTGTCATCTGTACTAATCAGCATGGGTCCAAACATAAGAATGGTAGCCTAATTCCATTGTACCCACTGTTTGGGCCTCTGATTTTTCTCCTGGCCAATTTTCGCACAAACTGAACATGGTACTCACTTCACACAAACAATGCTTCTTGTATCCACTTTTCCCAAAGTGCCTCCAATCACCTATGTCATGCCCACTATTGGGAAGAAATTTGCACTACACCGATCCGATAATAATTGCTCTAGAAAACTGGATGCGCAATGTTTTTTATTCCATGTTGGACATTTCATTACGGTCTTTCCTCATTGCTCCTTCAAGTGACCAAATCTCCATCATTTATTCTCTTTCCTAACATGTGGTAATGTTTTTGGTGTACAACCCTTGGAGGATGTGATTTATGTCCGGTTAAGAATCATTTTTTTTTGTTGTCAGACATGTGGCCGCTTGTATTATGTGGACACCGCAATGAAGTGATCGTGGCCGTACACAGTCACATGGTGTAACCGTGGAAGGCCATGGCCATGGCCAGTTTTTCTCGTTCGCATAGCGAACAAGCAAAACTGTCCTCGAATGGCCTCATAGGCCCCGGGCCTACCAACCCATTCGAGGCCTATTTTGCTCATTTAACAAGTGAACGAGCAAAACATTACTCGACCAGTGGTTCCGCGAACTAGATGACTGGTCCTTGAGGTTTCTTTTCTCTCTCTTTTCATCAAAGTTCTTCACACATAATGGTGCAAAGGCGATGAGATCGTCAGACCTATCAAATGTCGTTGGATTTCTTAATCATATGGATGTCCACCAATGAGGTTTTCTTGGAGATAACATTCGCTCTTTTTTTCCTCCCTTGACTTGTGACTTTCATTCCATAATGTGTTGAAAAGGAGACAGACAGACAGATTTTAGCGTGCCCCAGGAATCAATCTCTGTCCTTTGATGGGGCAATCCAATGCCCAAGATGTTCGCTTGAGCAATGTCAGAAACTTTATGAACAGACAATTCACCATAGCAGAAAAACACGAAAGACAATTCCACATGACACAAAAAGTCTCAAGATAACTCATCAAAACAACAAGTCCTAGAATGCACTGTACTAGGACAAGAATGCAACTTGTGCTGTACTATCTACCAGGTATTGGCAGATACCTACCAGATTGATTAAAAGACAACAAGTACCTATTTTCCATCTGCAACTGTTCATTTTGCGCACAACCAATGTGTGCAAAATGGGCCACGCGAGTACTTGCAAGAACTTTATGAGTGCCAATCAACGGTGGTGCCATATTCTTCGTCCAAAGAAATAGTCGTCGTTGTGGGCCACTCCGTTGTGTACATCATACAACGGGTGCGCAGTTAAAAAAATTTGTGTGGGGAGAATAGACAAGGGCAGACGACGTCTTCCTTGGTCTTTTTATTACAGCTCGAGGTCACTCAAGCAAAGAGAAAGCCATGAAAACACATGGGGAGAGAGAGAGAGAGAGAGAGAGAGAGAGAGAGAGAGGGAGGGAGGGAGGGAGGGAGGGGAGACAGACTCTAATGGAGAAAGAGAGAGGCAAACAAAGGACAGAAATAAAAAAAATAGAGAAGCATAGAATCATTGTGAGAATAGAGGTCATTTTTAACTCCTTGTACATGTTTCATTGTGAAAGAATAGTGATCGAATAATGAGACCAAATATTTGCCTCGTTTTTAGGAGAAATACAAGAGTTATTGTCTGAGGTTTCAATTCGATGTTTTGGTCACACTTCAACTGAGTGTCATAGTGGGTATGCGATGTATGAACAATTTTTAGTATGCATTTTTTCCATAGTGGACATCCTGGGTGTTAGTTTTCAACTGTGGCCCTTGGACATCTTTTTTGCATTTGCTGGATGTCATAGTCGTTTTTCTGCCAAAGTGGCCACCACATTGTTTTTTGGCGTAATCTTGGTATAGTGTACATTTGCTGCGATAAGAGTGGACATGTAATAAAAGTACCCTCAAAATTGTCTAATCGAGAAACTATGAATGTTTCTCGAGGACTTAGAGTGCTTGCAAAAAATGACGTTTTGGCCTATATTTGCTGACGTCAACACTACTGATGATAACATCAAGGGTTTTTTTTCAACATTATTTTAGGACTTGTGGACCCTGCATGGCCACACAAAGGGGAAGGTGTGTCCTTGTAATCCCTTGGTGGTGGCTGCGCAAGCACTCAACAGCCGATACACAACTCATACGCAGTTGCACATCAATGTTGCGCAACATTCTTACACAACTACTATCTTGAACAGGACATCAATCCCGACAAGTGCTATCACGGCACTACTAGTGCTACAGCCACTATTGCTACTATTGTGTTGTTGAAGCAGCTGCTGTTGCTACAATGCTACTGATTTCACAGTTGTACTAGGTGTAAAGTTGCCTCTGTGCTGCTATCGCCTTTCTTGCTATCGCTCCGCTGGTGCTGGTGCTTCCGGATGCTACTATAATTACTGTTACTTTCTCTTGCTACCGCTACTTGCTACCACAGTCAGTACGCTCTGCTGTTGCTTGAGCTACCGTCACAAGCAGCTATTGTGAGCTACTTCTCCTTTCTTCGTCTTGTCCTTGGTCTTGGCGAGACAAGCTCCTGCTTTCACCTGGTGCTGCCACTGTTGCAGCTCGTCACTACTGTTGTTACTATTGCAACGGCGGTGGCTGGAACTCACATAACCTATTTTGTTGTTTCCTCCAACTTTTGCAACGGCGTTGTGACGTTGATGGTGTTTTCCGGGTGATGCCTTTGTTACCGATGACTGCTACAACAGGTCCCAAGACACGGCTATTGTAAAGACTCTCACTAGTGTTGCCAATGCTACATCTTTGAAGTGGAGCCGAGCAAAAAGGTTATGGATGTTTTGGTACCATGAAAAACTCCTGTGAATTTTCCTAGCCTTGCTGCTGCTAGCGTGGTGACACTATCCATTCAGCTCACGCACTAGCAAGCAAGTGCAAGTGCAAGAAACATAAAGGGTTGGGATAGGGAGATGTGCAAAGTCTATCAATCTTCGATATCTTAAGCAATGCCGAGATAAATGATTCTTGGCAAGAACACAATACATTGCCATGTCACATCGCACTGTAGGTGACACACGTAATAGTGTTAGTTTGTCCCAAAACCCATCCAAATCTACAGTCTTAGCTATAACTCTACATACAAGTATCTTGGCATAATACCGTCTGGAACTAGAGTTGTAGAATTTCAAGCCAGAGACAACAAATAGTCATAAGCAGATGTTGTGAAATGAATCCGTGGACACACAATACAAAGCATGACAATTGGGCTCATGAGTTAGTCCAGCATGAAAACTCTAGCGACTACGTAAAATTTTAAGAGTACCCTTGCAAGCACCCGAGACACCGTGGTAATTGTCTGGCAGTTGCTAGTGGGTGGATTCACCATGCATTGATGCCCTGGAGCCAGATGGGTCCCTATCAAGGATCTGCACGAGCATGGACACGACAGAATGGTCATAATGAGCTATACAAACAGACACACAATTCACATCACAACATCGTCCATAACATACCCTTGCCCATAGATTGTTGCATGCCCTCAAGTCCAATGACAAACCACACAAGCATGCAGAAGCAGTCCACGTCATCCTCAAGTGTTTGTGGGCATAAACATGGAAGATACAAGCATTTTATGAATGTGACCCATATGAACAATGCACAGAGATTGTTGAAGGCGCATTGGCATGAGCCCTAAGCTAAACAAATGGAAGAAATAATGTCGTCAAGCGAGGAGATCGCATGTTTTGCATGTGTCCTTTCTTATAGGAACCATCTGTTATAAGCGGCTGCTGTGTTGTTTCACTCTACTCTATGTGTGTATGTTTGTGTGTATGTGTGTGTATGTGTGTGTGTGTGTGTGTGTATGTGTGTGTGTGTGTATGTGTGTGTGTTTGTGTGTGTGTGTGTGTGTGTGTGTGTCCAGGGGGGGAGACGAGTGGACACTAAATGCTTCATTAGGATGTCAACCTATTGATACTAACACAAACAAACAACGTGTCACATGCAGTTCTTGTAGCGACGTGAGTTGTCCCCAGCAGTTTGTACAGCTTAATGTGACCACTCAGCCATGTCCATGCTCGTGCAGATCCCTGATGCCAATGCAACCGGCGTCAGAGCACCAACAACTGGTGGCTCCACCCACCAGCAGGTGCCAGACAGCTGCCACGATATCCTGGGTGCTTGCCAAGGTGCTTTCAGTTCTTCTGTAGACAATAGAGTTTTCTTGGTGGACTGGCTCTCGAGCCTGATCATCATGTTATGCATTCTCTGTCCACCAATTGGTGTTGGACTTGTGCGAGTGACCAGTCATAGCGGCGAGATCAAGATTTTGCATCTATGGGTTCAGGCGGTGTTGCATTTAGATACCTCCAGTGCGCAGAGTTATGGCCAAAACAGTAGTTTTGACCGATTTTAGAAAAACTGACACTGTCGCGTGAGTCACCCGCCATGCGTCACGGTAGCTATTTATGTTGTGTGCTTGTGAGTTTTCATCTCTCTCTGCATTGCTAAGCTATTGGAGCTTGTGAGAATTTTCTTGTTTCCCTAGCCTAACCCTTGTTGTTTTTACCTGCTTGATTGCTAGTATGCCAACTGACTAGAGAGTGTTGCCGCGCCAGTATCAGCAAGGCTAGGAAGCTTCCTAGTAGTTTATCATGGTATCAGAGCATCGAGACCTCTCTCATTGAGCAACATGAAAGAGACACAATACTAGCAACAGTAGTGAGAGTCATCGCCACCGCCACATTCTGGGACCCGTCGTAGCCGTTTTCAGCAACGACACCACCACGCAGTCCCCACCACCTCACTGGGTGAGCTATGACATTTACATGCTCCAGTAGCCAAGCCGAGCAGCAGCAAAAGCACTGAGTGGTAGCAAAAATCGTGTATGGCTGCTCATATGTGAAAAAAGGGGGGATGCAGTCTGCAGCAGCAGCTCGTAGCGCGAAGCGGCGGCTACAAGCAGGAGGAAAACACAACGGTAGCAGCAGTGAGCAGCGGTAGGGGTAGCGAGCAGCACCGGCAGTAACAACAACAGTGCAGCGACAGTATGAACATCATTTTGCTTGCTACAGCGCCAGCAGCAACAGCTATAGCACCAGCATTACATCGGCAGCATTAGCTACAGCAATGGAGCAACATCAGGAGCGGCCGTAGTGGCGGCAATGCTGCACAACAGTCACGGCTATTGTGTTGCGTAGTAGTGTTGTGCAAAGCTGCTACGTAGAGATGTAGATTCTATGCAGCTCTGTAGTCACGTAAGGGGGTGACGAGGTCCTCCCTTCCCTCTTTTGCAAAGTCTGCATGACTTAAACAAACGTAGTTTACGCCAGTGTTTTTGCTGACATCATCATCAGATTTGTTGATGTCAGCATTTTGAGGTCAGAATGTCATTTTTTGCCAGCCTTTCAAAACCCCGAGAAACGTTACCGGTTTTTGAATCTGATAGTTTTCACGTTCTGACCCATAGTGAGTGGCCCCATGGCGACGGTCCGTGAGAGACGCTAGCTGCCAGACCCCTCTTTGTCCTCTTCCTCAGGCATCATGAGTCCATGGTTTCAGTCACTCGCAATTGACAAGCTTCGTCGGGCGCATTATGAGATGCGCCGCCAGGAGTTACATCAGACCGGCACGATATAGGAAATTGCGGATTTACTGAGAGGACGTTCACGAGCTTCACAGTAGGCGTGAGCAGGAGCTGCTAGAGTTGCATCATCATCTAGGCAATAATTGCCTCCTACCCCACCAGGCTATTGTCATCAGCAGCAGTCATGGCGTTCAATAACGTTTATCTTTGGTGGTGCTTCTCTCACCGGTGATCTTCCTATACCTTGTCCACCATCTCCCGAGCTTGAGGTAGCCCTCCCAACGAAGCACCGACCAAAGGACTTTGAGACACCTCCACCGTGCTACAACAACGACGAGTGGTTGGAGTGTTGGGAGATCCTGTTCCGGGTGTGGGATGACTCTGAGGGTATTTGGCCTTACTACCATAGCCAGTACCAGACACGCGACGCTCAACAGGTCAAGACAGTGGCAAGAGCGGGCTTCTCTACACCATGGCATGGGAGACCGTGGTCGACTTCCGCCACTTCCTTGGTAAGAACGGGATTGGGACTGGAGCAGAGCCACGCCAGAGCTGGGAGTTGGCACTGACATTGCTTGTTGCGGAGACCCATGCCACAAGGAAGGCTCTCTTGTGTGAGTTTCACTCCCTCCATCAGGGTCCCATAGAGCTTGCGGCTGACTACCGGTGCTACACCATGCGCCTTTATACACGCCTTGGGAGTGGTGGCGGGACGTAAGTGTGGGCTCTCGATACCATCATGATGGGTACGCATCTAGACCACGTGAATCTCTTCACTGTCTTCGACTGAGTGGCCTTCCCTGAGTTTGAGTCACTTCATCTTCTTTTCTTGGGCTACTTTTTTCAGGCAACGTCCGCTCATTAGGTTGCTGTCGCCCACAAGCAGAGCCCTCTTGTTGCAGTGGTGACCGCGACCCCTCTAACCCTTGTATCCCAGTTCGGGAGTCCCATCTCTACTATTTCCTCCTCATCATCCTCTCCCTCAAGCGACCAAACTTAGGACATTACAGTGACTACACAGGTGAAGAAGGGAAAGCCAAAACATAACAAGGACCAGCAGCAACACCAGTAGCAGTAGTAGCAGCAACACCCTGCGAGCGGTTCTAGTGGACGCTTTGTCTAATGCTACAATCGTGGGAGTACCCACTACTACACAGAGTGCCAGCAACCTATTGATTGGACCAGCATTATGCGCATCGTCCATGCGGTGCACACACAGTAGATGGCTTTCGTTGACACACGGGCGCATCACATTGCGACTACGACAACAACAGATGTTGTCACTTCTCAAGATGGCAGCAATGATCTAGACCCTCAGAATTGCACAATCACCGAGCTTTACCAGCAGCTGGCACTTCGTACTCAGGGAGGTGTGAGTGTGTTGTCATAGTTGGGTGGTCCACAAATAGCTTGTCCAACCGTGATGATGTTTGTGGGGTAGTTGAGTCGGCTTGTGATTTCTATGGACCTGACAGTACTGAGTGGCTTGACGAGTCATAGAATTGTGTTGTTTGTCGCTGTTGTGAGTCTTCTACTGAGTGCCCAACAAAGGCAGAGTGCTCTGGGGCCTATTGCTCTATGTCAACGACAGGTCGTGAGGCGAGCAAAACTTGGATCATTGACTCTAGAGCCACCCACCACATGATCTGTCGTCGTAGTGACTTCGTGGTGCTTGGTCCCGTTGCGTCAGTTTGATCCGTTTACACAAGGTCTGGTCATTCATTGCCTATTCAGGGTGTCCGGGTGGTGTGCTTTCATGGCCCGTCTGGCCCCTTGTACATTTCCAATGTGCTCTTCGTTCGTGCTCTTGAGGTCAACCTGCTCTCTGTTCGAGCTTGTACCAGGATGGGTCTATTTGTTGAACACTATGCTGACTCTGCCATTGTGGCTGCTCTCAACACATGTGTTGTTGTTCTTCGTGTCTCAGTTGTCACTGATCTGTATCATGTATCTCGCTCCACCTTCTCTACCTCCTCTCCTTTCTCCACATTTGCATGTGTGTTTGTCATTGATGTTCTCTCTCTAGAACACGAGTGTTTGTTGCATCGTTGCCTTTACCACGTGAGCTTGGACACTGTGTCCAAGCTCATTCGGACTCAGCCACCCCACGGTCTTAGTGGGGCTTCCTTCGAGAGGTCGTCCAAGACCGATTGTCTCTTTTGCGCTCAGGGTAAGATGCTTCGCTGCATTTACCCTGACTCCACTTCTCGGGCACTACGTCCACTTGAGTTGGTCCACTCTGACCGTTTTGGTCCCCTCCCTGTCGAGTCTCTCCTAGATTGAGGGCACTCTGTCCTCACCCTGATTGATGACTCTATCCGAATGAGATGGGTCTACAGTCTCTGCAACAAGAGCGATGGCGCCTTGGTAGTTTGCCTGTGGCTGGTGATGAAGAGAGCCAGTCTCGTCATACCCTCCACACGTCCCGCACGGATCGTGGTGATGAGTTCTTAGGTGAGATGGACACCCTCTTTGCTGAGGGCGGTATTTTTCACCAGCTCTCCGCCCCTGACACACCACAACAGAATGGTGTGTTTAAGCGTTGGAACCGCACCATGGAGGATGCAGTTGGCGTGATGTTGTCTGAGTGCAGTCTTCTGGAGTCCTTTTCCTTTGAGGACTTCTCCTACATGACGTGGGTGTGGAACCGCTTGCCGGATGGTCCACTTCTAGACCATTTCATGCTATACGAGTTGTGGTTTCGCCATCATGCTGATCATCGTCTCGCCTATATTTGGGGATCCCTTGCCTACGTCTGGTACACCAAGGACCAACAGAGGTCCAATGTCTCACCTTGCGTACGCGTGTGTTCTTTCCTCGGTATCTTCTTGCGATCAAAGGCCTGGCGCTTTTGGGACCCTACTCGCCATCGCATAGTCGAGTCTCGAGATTCTCTATTCTTTGAGGCTCTCACCTACCGTGTCTTGTTGAGCATTCTGTCGATGGCCACCGACCACGTTCCCACTTGTGTGGCCTCCTGGCGAATGGGGGAGTCTAGTCCTGCGGATGGGTCCGTTTGGACCTCCCTACCTATAGAACCGGCCATCGTAGCTGTGGATCCAGTAGCCTCATCAGTCCCCTCTTGCATATGTGATCCCATGCCGATGTCAGACCCCTCTGGCACACCTGATCCCATGTCAGTGTCGGTTTCCTCTGACACACCCAATCCCGTGCAGGTGTCAGACCCCTTGGGCACATCTGATCCCATGCCAGTGTTAGTCCCTATTGGCACACCTGATCCCGTACGAGCATCAGTCCCCTCTGGCACACCCGGTCCCGTGCCATTAGCAGTCCCCTCTATCACACCCACTCCCGTACATGCATCTATTTCACCTACGCCTATGGCCCAACAGCCTTCTCCACACCCTGAGCTGAGTACCTCTACATCGGGCTACTCCCGCGAGTCCGGCGGTCGTCTCCGACCACTGGCATCTAGGGCTCAGCAGTATGCTGACTCAGCGCCTAGATGCCCGACTTGTAGTGTTTAGAGTGGCGAGCCTAGCACGAAGGCTCTTGGTCTGAGTGTCCAGGCAGACTACACTAAGGTGCATCCGGCATGTGTTGCCAGCCACAAGTTGGTGTCATGAGAGTTCTCCCTTGCTTACGATTCCGTAGCCGACCTTGTCGTGGTCTGACCGAGTCTAGAGGCATGTATCTAAGCCACCCGGAGCTCTCCCTCAACAACGCCTGATCTAGGCACGTTGAAGGAAGCACTCTCAGCTCAGGATGCATACTTGTGGCTTGTTGCTTGTGAGGATGAGCTAATAGCCTTCCGTGAGCACGAGGTTTACGAGCTTGTCAACCTCCCGCCCAGGCGGGAGGCTCTACAAGCCAAGTGGGTCTTTCGGAAGAAGGTTAAGCCTGATGGCATCTCGGATCTCTTCACTTGATGGCGAAGGGATTCTCGTAGGTTGAGGGTGTATATTTCACTGACACCTTCTTCACCCGTCGGCCGCGTGACCACTGCTCGCGCTCTATTTGGGGTTGTTGCTCACTAGGACTAGTAGTTGCACCAGATGGATGTGAACAACGCGTTCCTCCACATAACCTTAAGGGAGGAGATCTACATGGCTAAACCACCTAGATTTGAGGTCGGTGACAAGGTGTGGCGCTTGTGCAAGGCCCTGTACGGCCTAAAATAGTCAACTAGGTCCTGGATCTTGGAGATTACTTGCACACTGACACGTGCTGGTTACGTGCAGAGTGATACGAACCCATCCCTCTTTCCTAGATGGATAGTTGAGAGCCTAACCGCCATCTTGGTCCATGTGGAAAACCTCCTGATTGCGTCTCCTTCGGTTAAGGCCGTGATGGAGGCCAAGGTAGTCCTTCAGGCTGCCTACAGGATGAAAGACCTCAGTCCTGCACCTGTGTTCCTTGGGATGAAGTCGTGTGGGATCGTCAGCAACAGACACTCTTGTTGCATCAGGCATGTTACACCCGCATTTTGGGGGAGTGGTTTACTGACCCCCTTGGTCCATTTCCCACAGCCTCCACCCTCATCACACCTGACGTGCAGGATGCTCTAAAGGTGGATGATCCGGGAGTGCTGGGGGAGACAGTGGACGTGACTTTGTACTTGCTCTTGAAAGGCTCTTTGATGTACTTGGCCACTACCACATGACTCGATATTGCCTTCGCTATCAACCTCCTTGCACAGTTTTCATAGTGTCCTCTAGCAAGAGGCCTTCATACGACTGTGTAAGTGGTGTGGTATGTGGTGTCCAAATTTTACCTCGGACTCTACTTTCGACGGTAGTGTTCGGTGGTAGTCAACGGCGACACAGACAGTGACTGGGCGTGGAATTCTGATGGGCACAGTCGGACAAGCTACGTGTTCGTGCTTGGTGGCACCACTGTGTCATGGTACATCGGCAAGCAGGGTTGTATTGCACATAGCTCATTTGAGGCTGATTATGTTGCTCTGGGGACTGTGGCTGCTGAGGCGGTGTGGCTCCAGCGTTTGTTTTGTGAGTTGCGTCAGCCGGTACCTTGTGTCATTATGCGATGTGACAACCAGAGTGCTCTTGCCACTGGAGAGAACTTTGGTGTGTTTCATGCATGCACAAAGCACATACGATTGAACATCACTTTGAGCCTGATCTTGTGGAGCGACAGATAATCTCCACCATTTGGGTTGGCAGGAACATGCAACGTGCTGACTTCTTGACCAAGGTTCTTTTGCCAGGAAGATTCATGGTAGCCATTTGTTCTGTTAGGCTTCACCCCTCGCCTGAGAGTGGTTGAGAGTGGGTTGTGTCAGCATCTTGTTGGGCACCTGTTTCAGTTTTGCATGTTTATGGACATGCGTACCATCGGGTCATGGGTGAGTGTTGTTATGTGAGTCTTCCCCGTCTGTTTGTACAACTTATTGTGACTACTCGTCCGTGTCCATGCTCGTGCATGTCCCTCATGCGGATGCAGCCGGCATAGGAGCTCGAAACTGTTATTAAGCACAAGTTGAGGCAGTTGCATTGTCAATGTAGCGTGTTGTTAATATCTCAGTGTATAAATGTCATCTTGTGGATGGCCATGAGTGCGCAAGGCATCCGGGAGTAGAGAGTGGAGGCGACGTACCGTGATTTCTCGCGACCTCCCTGTCCCGCATGCGTGGTCACCTCCACCATGCTAACATGACCCCCCTCTTCCTCTACCGCTTAGTGCTGGCACACTACCTCTCCACCTCTCTATGGACCTACATCAGTCATTTGTCATTTTCGTGGGTTATACTAGAACTTTGTGACACGCACCTAGATAAGTCATGCTACAAATAGCGGCCTAGGTTGTGCTTGAATGCGCAGGGCAGGCCACGGACTAGCCGGCCCTTTTCCCACTGCACGAGGGAAGTTTGCCCCCGCACTTGCTATGCGTGCCAGTGAGCCTCGCTCGCCGGCCCGTTGGGTGACCCTCGATTAGCTAGACTCACCCGAGCAAGCAATAACTTGCTCTCTTCAGACACTTGTACTTTTTTGCTTGCACGGAGCTCCATGGCCGCTAAACCCAACCCTAGTGTAGCCATTTGTGCATCAAATCAAGCAAAAGAAGTTGCTATGGATTCGCCATGAAGTCCTCATGGTATCACAGCCAGGTTTCAAAGTCAAAGAGCGGCGAATCGGGTCGGCGCCGGCAAAAAATGTCGGCGGCCAAGGGAAACATGAGCCTAGAACTGCACGACTGGCGCGAGAGCAGGCTACACAAGTAGCTAGGGGCGTTGAACGCCCTCCCCTAGGATGCAAACTGAGGGTGGAGGTGGCGGAAGAGAGGGGAGTGACACTAGAGGAGGAAAGAGGGTACGGAAGAGAGAGTCCAAGCGCCGTCGCCACTCCCCAAGGGTAATAGCAGGGTCTTCTGGCCCTGAGTGGGCTGTTGCAGGTCATAGACAACCTGGCAATCATCTAGAGCTCAAGACCAACAAACCCTATCAAGCTTTGGGCTCGCAGCAGAAATCTGGGCCCAAAGTGTGCCAGGAAAATTGCTGCCGAGATTTTCTTCGGCAGCAATGAGAGGGTAGCGGTGCGCACACGCGCTCCTTGACCTTCCCCTTGTCTAAACAGGGCCATGAGTGCACCAAAATTTGCACCGGGAGGGGCCGGGGAAAATGCCTGCACCATAACAGGCGCCGGTCCCGCCGCCGGTAATGCTATCGGCACTGCCGCCGGCGCTACCTCTGCAACAATGACGTGGGACGATATGAGTAGAGTGTTCTCTTACAAAGACCTGACACCGCCGCTTCCCGGCGTGCATGACTTCATGTCCTGGAAGGACGTCTTCCTCTCCTGGGTGGCAGAGCACGGGCTTGAGGACTATTACCTTGCTCCACCGCCGGACAAAACCAATGCGCGGGTGCTCCTCAGAGCATTAAATGTCCTGGTTCGTGTGCTTCCTAAGGACCAACAATACTCCACACGCAACTTTCGGTTTGGGGGCAAGGGCAAGGACCCCGAAAATCATCGTAGTGGAGACCCTAGGTCCCATGATGCATGGCAACACCTTGCCATACGAAAGGAAGAGCAGGGGATGGCTCTTGTCATCTCTCTGTGCCAGAAGCTCCATCACCTTCGCCCCAAACCTGGTGCACCGGTTTCCGAGTATTGGGATGCTACGATGGACCTCTGTCGGCGCATCCTTGGGCTCGGCGCCTCATGCACCATCCTTGAGTGGCTGGATCCGGTTCTCCTTCACCTGGGAGAACCGTGCAAGGAATTTCGATGTGGTTTACTCTGGAAGCTGAAAGTCACCGACATCGAGGACACCGACTTGGGAGAGGTGTTCGAGGAGTCGTGCAACTATGAAGACATCCTGAAAGGGAAGGCACGCAAAGATGAAGGTGCAGTAGCAAGCGTATTTGTGAATCAAAGCGGAGGCAGTTGTCTTCCCTAGTACCACCACCCGTTTTGGGGAGGTGGGGGAGGGCGTGGCGGCGGAAGAGGCCGTGGCGGTGGAGGAGGCGGGGGATGCGGGAGAGGTCAAGGAGTGGGAAACCGCACTTGCAACTACTGCAAGTAGTCGGGACACTACTGTCAAGTAGCCGGGACACTACTGCCACTCGTGCCCGACTCTTCAGCATCTCATGATGCCAGCCACGTAGTAGACACGTCCATTAGTGGGACAGCCACCTGCTCAACTCTTGCAGCACGGTCAGTACATTCACCCACCATCATGGACTACCCCAGCCATGATAGGATGTCATGCGCCAGTACCCTTTAGGGCAACGACATTTGGTCCACCGCAACTGCAGCCGATCAGCATCAGCTCCATCTCTACCTGTATATCAGGGACCCAATCGCATGCCCTAGTATGTCAGTGCAACCGCACCTATTCCAGCATGGGCACAGATGGTGTACGTTGAGACGACCAAGCCACAACAGTCGTTAGTACGTCCATCTGGACCAGGGTGGAGCGCGCCCATGGAGCTGCACCCACCAGAGTCGATTGCCATACCACAGCCGTCAGGTCAGAAGTTGGGGCACACTCATATCACTACATCACATGCATTCCCCATGCATGAGGGGTTGTTTGACACTGCTGCATCCCATCACATGTCCCCGCATCGCCAGCTGTTTGTCACACTACATGCCACGCCTGATGTTCAGGGTGTCAAGACTGGGTCGGGGGAAGTGTTGTCCGTTGAGGGTATGGGAACTGTGGCTCTCCAGGCCCCAGACAGGGTGCTGTGGTTGACTGGTGTCTTGTATGTGCCATAGCTGAAGTCAACCTGTTGTCTGGGGGGCAACTAGACCAACAGGAAAATGTGACAGCACTGACACAAAGACGACGCTGCATGCTCTATGATGTGTTTGGCACATTGCTGGCTGATGGGCCACTGCACACTACCATGCTGTACAAAATGACCATGTTTCCCTTTGTCCACTCAAGTGTGAACCGACCCCAAGTGCATGTTGTCACAAGCACGGATGCCACACACAGAGAGCTCATTCACCGTCGTCTTTCTCATCTCAACACTAACACAATTACAGACATACTACAACACGTCTGAGCACACGGTGTACTCTCTACTGACTGTCCATACGGTCTCAAAGCAAACGCCTGTCTAAACTAAGGGAAAGCACAGGAACAAACCTTCCCTAGATCATAAAGCAACACCACGAGACAACTGGCACTAGTACACGCAGACCTCACAAGATCGATGCCAGTGCCGTTAGTCCAATATGCATCACTCTATGTTTTGACTCTCACTGATGACTACAATCGCTTTTGTTGGGATTTTCTTTTGAAACCCAAGGCAGATGCCCAACGTGCCATCACTGAATGGATCTTACTTGCTCAGTGACAGACAGGCTATTCACTCCTCAAGTTGCGGGCTGATAGAGGAGGGGAGTTTCTTGGAGCACTGATTACTGAACTGAAAGCTAGAGGAGTCGAACACCATACTAAAGATCCTTACACTCCACAAGAAAATGGAGTGGTAGAGCGGTGGGACACAACCCTCGGTGATGCACTGAGGACATTGCTGACAGAGTCCGACCTGTCATTTTGGTTTTGGGAGGAGGCCATGAAACATGTCACCTGGGTATGGAACCACATTCCACAAGGTTTACTTCCCAAGTCAGTCACACCATGGGAGTTCTGGTTCAAAGAGAAGGCTGATCTAAGGCCCGCTAGGATGTGGGGCACAATGGCATGTGTCCGAGTGGTCGATGGTGCATCTTTGTTGGGGTCTCTCATGCCTCAAAGGCTTGGAGATTCTGGGATCCCGCAAATCATAGCTTTGTGGAAAGTCGCGATGCCTCCTTTTTGGAACACATGCCCTACAAGGTGTTCTGCACACTGTGTCACGCTCCCTCACTGCCCACATAGCATCACTACCCTGAGTATGTGAGTGTGCCTGTCTTCATGTTCTCACCACCACAAGATGTGGGTCGAACACCTCAACCAATGCAAGACAATGAGATGGGCACCCCTGTGCCAACAGACTTGCTCTCATCCACAGACTTGGCCTGCACAAAGTCCAGTGCCTCTAAGGCACCTCCAGGTCTCAACCCTCTGACCCCTCTAGCTAAGACTGAAAGTACAGAAACTGCGTTGTCCGAGCCATTACAACGATCTCTGCGTGACCTTCCCACAATTGACTACAAGCAAATCTACAACACATTCGGCACCGCATCCTCCTTGGACCACAGTGCAACCAAACCACTGACCCTAACTGAGGCAAGGGGGCATCCAGATGCCGCTAAATGGGAAAAGGCAATTGTTGCTGAGCTGAATGCACTGTTGGAACATGAGGTGTACAAGCCGGTGTCCTTGCCACCCAGCCGCAAGGCCATTTATGTCAAATGGGTATTCAAACTAAAAAGGAAACTCAAAGGCTTGATTGAGAAGTATAAGGCATGCCTTGTGGCCAAAGGTTTCATCAAATTCCGGAACAGGATTTCACTGATACATATGCGACCGTGGGTAAGCATGCAACCAGACATGCACTGCTGGCAGTAGCCGCACGAGAGGACTTGGATATTCACTAGGTGGATGTAAAAAATGTGTTCCTGAATGGACCACTGGAAGAAGAACTGTATTTCAAACTGCAAGAGGGATATGAGGATAAAACAGACAGTGTGTGGCTCATACTAAAAGCCTCGTATGACTCAAAACAAGCACCCAGGTATTGGAGCAAAGAGATCCGCCAGACTTTGGAAAGTGGTGGATTTATACAAAGTACATGCGACCCCTCGCCGTTTTTTCGCTGGGACAATGGTGTGCCTGTTGCGTTGTTGGTGTATGTGGATGACTTGTTGCTTCTGTCTCCATCCCTCACACTCATTGGACAAGCCAAAGCATTGCTCACAGCTCACTACAAAATGACAGACCTAGGTAAGGCACAAAACTTCCTAGGCATGACCATCACACGTGACCGCACATCAAGGTCGGTTCCTTGCTCGTCTCACAGAGAGTTTCCAGAACTTGGTACTACATATCCCACAGCAGCACACGCCCATGAGTCATGATGTTTAAGCGCACCTGCTTGATGCCCGCACCACAGACTATGGCCCAGACATAGACCCCACACTGAACAAGCATATCACCGGCAGCCTCTCATATCTTGCCTCTAGTACACGTTTTGACATTGCTTGCGCAGTTAATGTGCTTGCCCAGTTCAGCCAACAACCACGCAGCACGCATCACAAAGCACTGCTGAAGCTATTGTGTTATGTGTTGGACACGGCTGCCCTCGGTCTAGTGTTTGCCCCTGACACATTTCCTATTCTTGATGGGCGTTCTGGCAGTGATTATGCAAGGGACCGTGTTACTCGGGGCGGATTTGTGTTTTGTGTCTGAGGGACTACCGTGTCGTGGAGTAGCGCCAAACAGTCATGTGTGGCACGTATCATGGCTGAGGCAGAGAACATGGCTTTGGGTGAAGCCGCATGTGAGGGGATTTGGCTTGCACGTCTACTTAAGGAACATGGCGTGCGCACATCCGCTGTTCCCGTGTACAGTGACAGCTCAGCAGCCCGCTGCATTGCAGCGAATGATGGTGTTTTGCTTCCATGCATGAAGCACAATAGTGTCGAACATCACTTCATTCGTGAGGCGGTAGAGGCTGGGACAGTCGAATTGCGTGCTATCAGCGGTCAAGCCCAGCTAGCATACTTCCTCACCAAGGCACTTCCTTTCTCCTCCCTCCTACTTCAACTACAACATCTTGGTTACATGCTTGTCGCACTCCTGTCCAAGGGGGCGTGTTAATGTCTCCGTGTATATATGTCTTCTTGTGGTTGGCCATGAGTGCACAGGGCATGCAGGAGCAGAGAGTGGAGGCGACGCATCGTGGCAGCTCACGACCTCCCCGTCCCGCACACGTGGTCGCCTCCACCCTGCTAGCATGAACCCCCCTCTTCCTCTACCACTTAGTGCCGGCACACTGCCCCTCCACCTCTTTACAACCCTACATTAGTCCTTTGCCATTTTCCTTGGTTACACTAGAACTTTGTGACAGGCACCTAGATTAGTCTTGCTACAAACATCGGCCTAGGTTGTGCTTGAATGTGAAGTGCAGAGCGCGGACTAGCCGGCCCTTTCTCCGGTGCACGAGGGCAATTTGGCCTTGCACCTGATGTGTGTGCTGGTGAGCCCCGCTCGCTTGCCCGTCGGGTGAGCCTTAACTATCAGACTCACCCGAGCAAGCAACAACTCACTCTGTTCTGGCACTTGTACTTTTTTGCTTGTGCGGAGCTCCATGGCCGCTAAACCCAAGCCTAGTGTAGCCGTTTGTGCATCAAATCAAGCAAGAGAAGTTGCTATGGATTTGTTATGAAGTCCTCACGTGCGGGCTTCCACGCTTGTTGCTTAGTTTGCCGCCCCCTCAGTCTGTTGCTCTAGAGTCCAAGTCTGAGTGCTCTGGGTTTGAGACTCAGAGATGCGTGCGCCGGTGTTAGCGCTAGAAAGCAGCTGAAAATTGGAAGTGACTCATGAAGAAACAACAATTAGCAAGAATGGGAGATCCCTCCAAATTCTAGCTCCTCCCCAACTCTGTAGAGCTTGTTACTCAATATCTAAGCCAATAAAAAAATAAGCCTATTTTCTGGCAAGCAGGGTTTCCTCGATAAGCCCTGCTAGACGGCCGATGGCCCAAAACCTGAACGTTGTCCGTTTTGTATGAAAACTGGACCATACCATAATACGCACGCTGAAAACACAGTCGTGTAGTCAACATCAGCTAGAAAAATAGCACTGATGATTTATGACCGCCTAAATCCATGCTGCGTATACGTTAATCCCCTATACCAACGGTGCCAAAAAAAAGAAATTTGGATCCTAGGCATAGTACATAGTGCTGTGAACGCAACAGTGTAGTCAAACACTGTGCTAAAAATGTGCAGAAAACATATGCACTGAAGGTTCCTGTTGGTGGCACGACTGCCAAGGAGGTATGCCGATGGAGATGAGCATGTTGGAGGGAGGAGGCTTGAGAAACCTGCGTGTAGGCCTCAGTGTGCGTCGGCTCCATCGGATGACACTCAATCAGTTTTTAGTCTCATCGTCACTTATCTGCACGCTGATATACACAAGCCCAGAGGACATAACATAGTACAAGTAAGAGATGTGAGACAAAAACCAACACTCCCCCATGACTCGCAGGTGCACTGTAGGTGGACAGACAGAGAGCACAGAGACCAAGCGGACAAGGAGAGAGAAACCCTCATGAACACACACCGACTTTACTCACAGCCTTCTTGAACGAGTCACGCTTCAGTGCCTTGGTAAAATAACAGCAAAGTGTCGTGCTGTCTCAACCCTCCCAATGCTAATGCTGTCGTCATGCAACAAAGAACATACATAGTGATACTCGACATTGATGTGCTTTGTGCAAGTGTGATGCACGCCATCATTGTCAGTAATGGCCATGGCACTTTCATTGTCACAGTGCAACGTTATGGACGGGACTGACTAACGCAACTCGGACAACAGGCGGTGCAACCACATGCTCTTACAAGTGCCAGAACCAAGGGCCACATACTCAGCCTCAACAGTGCTGCGCGCAATGTAGCCTTGTTTGTCATTGCGCCAGGATACAACCATTCCGCCAACAAAGAAGATCCAGCCACTACGACTCTTACCGTCCGGACTACCAGCCCAGTCATTATCGGTGTCTCCAATCGCCACAACAAACGGCCATCGACGGAACATGAGGCCTCGTTGTGGGGTAGAGATGACATAGCGTAATACCTGGATCACGGCCTCAAAGTGGAGGTGACGCGACTCCTGAGAGAATTATGCGAGGAGGTTGATGGCGAACGCAATGTTTAGATGTGTCGTTGCCGCCAGGAACATCAGTGATTCAATGACGCGCGAATACGTGGTCATGTCTACTGGCTCCTCCACCTCGGCAAGATCAGATCTCTTGAGCATCATCTGAACATCGAGCGACACGGGTAAGGATGCTCTCGGGACAAAGGGAAAATCCTCAACAAAGCGCCCGGAGAAGGTCTGGGCATACGCGACCTGATGGACATGCAAGATGCCTAGAGAGTGATCATGCTAAAGCTCCATACCAAGAAAGACTCGTGTTGGCCCAAGGTCCTTCATGTGGTAGGCAACATGCAACAGGTCCTTGACCCACTGGATGGCAGTTGCATCCGGTGATGCAATGAGCAGGTTGCCGACATAGATCAGGACAGCGACAAGGGTCTAACCTTGCAGACTGATGAACAGCGCGGGGTCGGAGGAAGTCCGAAGGAGGCCTTTATTGAGAAGCACACATATGATCTCTTGGCTCCAGCCGTGCGGTGACTACTTCAGGCCATAGACGACCTTTCGTAGCTTCCAGACCTTGCCAAAGCCATTGTCAAAGCTTGGAGGCTGCACCATGTAGAGCTCCTCACGCCCCACTGAGCCATGGAGGAAGGCGTTGCTCCCATCCATCTAATACAACTCCCACCCGTGCTGGGCAACCAGGCTGAACAACGCCCAGCTAATGGAGAACCGACCAACCGGGGTGAAGATCTAATCATAGTCAAATCCACACACCCGAGTAAACCCCTTGGCTATGAGACGGGCCTTGTACGTGTCCAGGGACTCGTTTGGCTTCCACTTTCACCGGAGAACCCACTTGGCGCCAATGGCCTTACGGCATGGGGGGAGCTCATAGATGTAATGGCCGCAAGCTCGTCGGCGTATGCAACCTCCCAGTGAGCGGCCTCGGGAGATGTCTGAGCCTCACGTACAGTGGCTGGGTCCTTTAGTCGCTTTGTGGGTGAACAACGAGGGTGTGCGGGTCCCGTGCCCCTAGTGGAATCCGCGTGAGCGTGGCTGCAATGGCATACCAGTGTTCTTGATGGAGCAAGGTATAACCCGAAGTTGACTCTGGATGTTGGTCCGTAGTTATTGACAGTGTGGCTAAGCCAAGTGCCTTTCTGCTAGGGTCTCCACTCATGACTGTGGAAGTGGTTCTGACATGAGGCGAGGAGCCTCATGGGATGACAAGGGGTTGTGGCGCGAGAGGACGTGAGGAGGTGGCCTGAGTGCTCACTGTCGGTGTGGGTGTAAGGCTTTGACCTAGACCACATGTGTAGAGCACCAAATCAAACAAGGCAGCGGGGCTTGAGGGGCTGGCGGACACGGACAGGGCATCCGGCTGTGAGGGACTGGCAGACACAGAGTAGCCGGCCCTGAGGGGTTGATGGAAACAGGCAGGGCAGCCGGCCCTTAGAGGTTGGCGGACACGGACAAGGCAATCGGCTCTGAAGTGCTGACAGGCATGGACAAGGCAACCGGCTCTGAGGGGCTATCGGACACAGATGGGGCAAATGGCCCAAAGGGACTGGCTAAAAGAACGGGGCAGCCGGCTCTAAGGGGCTGTCAGACACATATGGGGTAGCTAGCCGTGGGGGGCTAGCGGACACGGACGGGGTAGCCAACCTTGAGGGCCTAACGAAGACGAACAGGGTCGCCGGCCTTGACGGGCTCAAGGAAACAAAAGGGGCAGCCAGCCTTAAGGGACAGGCAAACAGATATGGGGTAGCCAGCCCTAAGGGGCTGGCCGAAACGGATCGGCTAGCCGACCCTGAGGGGCTAGCGGACACGGACGGGACAACCAGCCCTGAGGGGCTGGCGGACACCGAAGTGGCAATCGGCCAAGACGGACTTGCGGGCGTAGAGGATAGGACCCCCGGACGCGGCTGGACGGAGGACGGACCCACCACTTCCCCACACAACGGGAGGAACATCAACACACCAGAGTGAACAAGGTCATGTGAAAATCAATCTTCAAAGAAGAGGACGTCCCGGGACTGAACTATGCAGTGTCGGTTGGGATCCCAGAAACGCCATGCCTTCGATTGACGCAAGATGCCAAGGAAGGTGCAGGGACGTCCGCGAGGCTGGAACTTGCCACCTTGGTGTGGGACAGGCAACCACACGATGGCTACATAGCCCCAGACGTGGGCAAGATGCAGGTTGGCTCGCTCTCCACACTAGTGCTGGGATGGTGTGGACTAATGGGGAATGGGTCCGTGGGGAATCCGTTTCCAGACCCATGTCATGAAAGTCATGGCCTAAAAGCAGAAGCCGTGAGAGATACAGGATTCGACCCGCATGGTGCGGACGGTGTTGGCCATGGTGCGGGTCCATCCCTCAGAAACGCCATTCTGGGCTGTCGTGTAAGGCGCATACGTCTCATCATGGACAACACGGGAGGCGAGGAAGAGTGTGGTCTCCCCAAGAAACTCACCTCGGTGATCAAAAGAAGCGGCGGAGGGGGCGACCACACTTGCGTTTAGCACAGACGATCTAGTCCCGAATGGTGGGAGCAACGTGGCTCTTGTGCGAGAGCAGTCGTCCGTAAGTGTCATGACATAACGATGGTGCTCGCCGACTAACTCTGTCGGGAGGGGATCCATGACATTAGAGTGGACCAAGTCGAGCGGGGCGGTCTCTCAAGAAGGAGAGATGGGGTAGGTGGAATGGTGCATCTTCCCCTAAGTGGAATCAATGCACTCGTTGGGACATGGGAGTGGAAAGGAGTCTGGGTCAAGGCCCGTGGCTGGCTGCATTTGACGCATGCTGTCAACAACACTCGAGTGGATGTCAAAGAGGCGGCGATACAGGAGACATGTGTGTTGTGGAGATAATGTGCTAGTAAGAGACACGTGGCGAGGCTTTGCCGATGAGTAGTGGACATAGGTAGAAGCAGACAGGCGTGGTACGTGCCACAAGTTGGCACAGTCAGTGGCATTCAAAATGACACGACCTGACGGACGCAACGACACAGTGCCCATACCACGCGAGTGGAGAACTTCCATGCTTGTGCAATCAAGGGCTGTGACAAAAAGGAGGCTGAGCTCAAGGCCAGGGACGAAGAGGACATCAGTCACAAAGACATCACTAGCAGCACCTAGCAAACGAACGACGCCGTCACTAGGAATGGGTAACACCTGACCAGAACTTGTGCGAACCTCGGTGACATTAGTGACGGGAACAAGGACATTGAAGGCCTCAAGCAAGGTTGTAATGTGATACGTGGCCCCGGAGGCAATGATCTAGGTCTCTGAGGAATCTTGGACCGCTATGGCCAAGTCGTGGAGAGTCACATGGCAATGAGCGAGCGTCATTGATGTAGTGGACGGAGGAGCAAACCAGGATTGCCAGTCATCCAGCCAAGCAACATCATCACGAAGAGGAGCGGGTGGGAATGGCACGACACAGGATGGTGTAGATAAAGATACAGGACACCATCACACCACAGACTCTGCCATGCAGGATAGGGGGGAACTAGCGACTACGCAACTCACTTCCCTGGGGAGGAGGGCGATGAAGGCCGAGCTCAAGTCCGATGAACTACTCCAGCTGATGCTCGTTGATGGAGGTTCTGTCGGAGTTCACTGACTACGGTGTAAAGGCTTCGAAGTCCAAGAAGCAGGAGGAGGGCAGCAGTTATGGTGGAGCAAGCGCGGAGGGCTGCGGAAGATACTACGGCAGAGCCGTCGCGAGCGGTGTAGGTGTAGCAGGAGAAGTAACAGTCATGGCAGTGGTAGCAAGGCAACGCTCGCGTTGGCGATGCATCGTGACAATAATGCAAGCCTTCTCAGTCAGGAGCGGACACGTATACCACCCGTGTCCTAACGGACCACAGTTGTGGCAGATGAGGCTGGCGTTGTCGGATTTGCTAGTTTGCTTTTGAGGACCCTTGCCCTTCTTGTACCTGTGCTTCTTTTTGCCGGGCGAGGTGGCGCTGGAGGACGCTGCTGCTGCTTGGGCAGCAATAGCCATGGAGGCAACGGCAGGAGAGGCGAGGGACTCTGTGCTATGGATGTGTGACTCTTGACGAGCCTCTTTGATGTGAAGGAAGAGCTCTAATACCTAGAGCATGCGGGTACCCTGGCCTGCCATCGCAGTGAGGACGTCCTAGGAGTAGTGGACGAAGACATCGGAGAAGGGGTCGGTGGCGTCGCGCTTGATGGTTAGGGACGTCAAGAGAGGGAGTGGCCCGACGTCTTTGAGGGGGCACAGGATGTCCTCTACACGTTACCAAGAGGAGGTGACCGTCTCGGTTTCCCCCATGTGGAGGGAGTTGAACTCTCGAATCAATCGTCACTGGACAGGCAATGAGGGCGCGTGAGTACGTGCCACGTCGTTGCCGAGTCAGGGAGAGCGCCAGAGCTGAGGTCGGGGAGCAAGGGCTCGAGGGCGAGACGTGCAGGTGGAGGGTCCATAGTGACGAGGGCACGCACCGCACGGCCAACGTCATACATCTCATCAGCCCGGATGGAGTCATAAGGTAGGATATCGTAGCGCCACAAGCCCTCATCCTGTTCCTAGATCCAGAAGCTAGGCTCCCAGCTCCAAAATTGGTTGCTGGTCTGAAGCAACGGTGGCGGGGTTTTGAAGTCCTTCAGCCTACGGCTGGCACCCAGAGTGGGGCATAGTACTGACGTCAGCACCTATTGTTGGTGCAGGGTGTATTGTTATACCACTTGCTACATGGCATAGGAGACCGCAGGGCTCAGGTACCTGGGTGGGACAAAAGGTGCTTCTTGACGTCCCTGCTGCTGCTGCGTCAGCTATTGTTGCTACTTCTACGGCGGGTGCTCATGCTGCTACTACGGGTGTTGTTGCAGAAGTAGTATTGGCAGCTGCAGTGCCGCTAGCTACTATGTTAGTTTTGCGAGTTGTTGGTGCAAAGCGCCAAACATATCTGCCGAGTTAGCATGACCTACGTCGGATCCTACGGGGTTTTGGTGCTGCTCCTATTACTGCTGCTCCTGTTTTTGTGGCTGTTGCTGCTACTATAGCTGTTGCTATGGCTTCTGTGCCTGCTGTTGTTGCTGCTACTCTAGCTGTTGTCAGGGTTGGTGCTGGTGCTACTGATGTTTCTGCTACTACTACTCCTCTCACTAGTGTAGCGGCTGCAGTTGTTGCTGCTGTTGCTGCTATTGCTCTTGTTGCTGTTAAAGCAGTGGCAGCTACTGATGCTCCTGCTGTAATAGCTATAATTGTTGCAGGAAGGTGGTCCTCCGACAAAGGACCCCTCTTCGTTCAGTGCCATGGTGTCCTTTGTTTCCCCTCATTGTTCTCCTTTTTTTTGTGTGTTACTCAAGTCAGCTACGACGTCAACAATGCCGTCAGCCTAGGATGGTTGACGTCAGTAGTTTGTTGCTACGTTATCTACAGGATTGTTGCCATAGATTTTTTTTGTTGTTGCGGATGTTATTAGTGACATCAATAGTGACGTCAACTGAGGATGGCTGACATTAACAGCAGTTGTTGTTGGAGCCACTGCTATGTCAACTGCACGGCAGCTGTTGTTGTTCCCACTGCTGTTGTCACTACTGCTCCTTGTCCACTATTGTAGCTGCTGCTACTAGTATTGTTGCTGCTGTTGCTACGGCTATTGTTGCAATAGTAGCTGCAGTTACTACTACAATCGATCTTGCTGCTTCTGTTGCTACTATTGCTGCGGCTACTATTGTAGTAGAAGCAGCTGCTAAGCCGCTCCGTGCTACTACAGCTGTTATGCCTGTTGTAGCGGCTCTGGTGGTGGCTACAGCCGCTACAAGGCCACCTACGGGGTGGGGGGATTTTGTTTTTTGTGTTTCCCCCTTTTTTATCTCTTTTCCTCATTCGTTCACCACTACGAGCTCCCTGCTCGCTACGATCCACGAGGTGCGAGTAGCAAGCTCGCTGCTCACTGCTCACTACAAGTAGCGGGTTGCGAGTAGCCGCTGCTGCTACTATTGCTAGCTGCTGCTATGGTAGCTGCATATGGCTACTGCGCACTATGCTGCTACTACCCGTTGCTGTTGTTGCTAGAGCCGGCTACTGGTGTTGTTGGCTGCTGCCGCGCACCGCTGTTACTGCAAGTTGTTACGAGCTGCTGCTGCTTGCTATTATGGGCTACTACTATTGCGAGATGCCACGAGCTATTGTTGCTGGCGGCTGCTATTGCCATTGCTCGAATCTGTAAGCTGCTGCTCGTGCTTGTTGCTGTTGCAATTCAGTACACCTTGTTGATGTCGCCAGATACGTCGTTGCGAGTAGGTGCTTGACACGGCCTGCCGCTCAACTCCTTGCGTCACACGTGGGGGTCAGTGCTGCATGAAAAAATCCAGCAGCATTTCACCTGTCCAAGAGGGCATGGGAAAAATCTGACGCCACTACTAGGCGGGTCAATGATGCCAGGAAACATCCGGTAGCATTTCCCCTGCAACGGCGCATCGTTTGGGGCTCCGAAGAGGTAGTCAGGAACCTTTACGCCGGTTGTCTGCTGCTGCTGCTGCTGTGCTCTAGCTCTGATATGAAGCTAGAAACTGTTCTAAAGTGTAGGTTGAGGCAGTTGCATCATTGTTGCAGCGTGCGGGCTTCCACGCTTGTTGCTCTGTCCCCTCGGTCTGCCGCTTTATAGTCTAAGTTTGAGTGCTCTCGGTTTGTTACTCAGAGATGCGCGCACTAGTGTTTGTGCCAGAAAGCAGGTGAAAACTGGAAATGGTTGATTGAGAAACAACAATGAGCAATAATGGGATACCCCTCCAAATTCTAGCTCCCCCCCAACTCTGTAGATATTGTTACTCTGCTTTTAAGCCAATAAAGAAATAGACATGTTTTCTGGCAGGCACGGTTTTCTTCGTGAGCCCTTCCAGACAGCCGGCAACCCAAACCCGAGCTTCGTCCGTTTTGCCTGAAATCTGATCCAAACTATAACACGCACGCTGCAAATGTAGTCTTGAGAGAATTAGCTAGAAAAATACGAGTGATGAGTTATGGATGCCTAAACCCAGGCATCGTCTATGCTATTCCTCGGTACGAACAATGCCAAAAAATCATGAAACTTAGACCCTAGGCATGACATAGCACTGCGAACGCAATATTGCTGTCAAACACTACGCTGGACATCTGTACATAGCATATGTTGCGACACTGCCTGTCGTCGGGACGATTGCCGAGGAGATGTCCCTGTTGTGCTTTGTGCCGTTTCTGTACAGTTTACTGTGACCACTCAGCCGTGTCCATACTCGTGCAGATCCCTGAGGCAGGCGGCCCTGGTGACACCGGCGCGACGACAGGCGGCGGACGACCCGTCCGGAGCTGACCGACCACTGTTCCAGAGCCCCAGATGTCACCGGGACTCCTTGCTGTGACTTCTACGTCTTGCAGGCGCCTTTCGGCGGACTGGGCATGAGGCCCATTTGCATGTTTTTGCATTATATACTTGCTGTCTGTCGATGGATGCATGCATGTGACCAGTCGTTGCGTGCGTCTTTTGATTCTGCACGTCTAGGTTCAGACGGCGTAGGATTCTGACATGTGTGCGCAGAGTTACGGCCAAAACAGTGGTTTTGGGCCGGTTTTAGGACAGCTCTTGGACTGCCGCGTGCGACACCCGCCGTGCGCCGCGGCAGGTATTTATGCCCTGGACCTGTCAGTTGTCATCTCTCTCTGCATTTACTAAGCTATTGAAGCTTATGAGACTTTGCGCGTCTCCCTAGCCTGATCCTTGCTGTTTCTTGCACCTGCCTGCTTGCTAGTGCGTTAGCTGACTGGACAGTGTCGCCACGTCAGCAGCAGCAAGGCTAGGAAGCTTCCTAGCAGTTTCTCATGGTATCAGAGCGGTGAGACAGATCTCACCGAGCTGCGCAGCAGAGACGCAGCAGAGCAGCAGCAGTGAGAGTCACCGTTGCAACAGATCTTCTGGGACCCGTTGGAGACGGTCGACCGCCGTCAACGCGAGATCGCAGCTGCAGAGACAACAGCAGCGACGCGTACCACCACGCAGAGGGGCGTGGCGGCGGCGGTGCCAGCAGCCCTTCTCCCACCGCCGCCGCAGCTGAGTAGCAGCAGCAGTGCAGCAGCCACAGCTGTAGCAACAGCGTGACAGGAGCCGCGGTAGCAGCAGCGCAGCAGCAGCGGCGGCAGCAGCAGCGCAGCAGCCGCAGCGGCGGCGGCGGCAACAGCAGCCCCAGCGGCGGCCGCAGCATCAGCGGCCGTAGCGCAGCTGCAGCAGCAGAAGCAGCAGCGGCAGCGGCAGCAGCAGCGGCAGCAGCAGCAGCGTAGCAGCGGAGCAGCAGCGGCAGCGTGGCAGCGCGGCAGCGCAGCAGCAGCAGCGGGCGGCGGCGGCGGCGGCGAGCTGCTGCTGCAGCGCGCAAGAGTAGCAGCGGCAGCGTGCAGCTGCTGCTGCCACCGCCGCGCACGCAGCCACGCAGCTGCTGCTGCAGCTGCCTGCGCAGCTGCAGCAGCAGCTAGGCGGAAGCTGCTGCGTAGCTTCCGCGCAGCCTCCGCGCAGCCTCCGCGCAGCCGCCACTGGGCGGCTGCACGCTCGCGTAGGACCGCGAGCGGAACAACCAAAAAAAAAAAAACGTCAGCGTTGACGCTGATGTCAGCATTCTGCTTGCTGACGTCATCAGGTGGTGTGATGTCAGCAACCACCTGCTGACGTCAGCACCATACTTAGGCAAATTCTTAGCCGGATAGTCAAAAATTGCCAGCGTCTCAACTCCTCGAGAAACGCTGACCGTTTCAAAATCCGACAAACTTGACCTGTTTGTCCATACTGAAAGGTGACATGGAGTCGGACAAGGGGAAGGCGACTGGTGATCCCTCCTCCTCCTCCTCTGGCGTCCTGAGCCCACGCTCGCAGGCCATTGAGGACCTGCGGAGCCAGCAGGTTGAGATGCGCCGCCTCCAGCGGGAGCAGACTGAGGCCCTCCGCACGCTGACTAAGCTCCTGCGTAGCCAGTCCACAGCTCCACGGCAGGGTTCCGAGGGAGCTGCCGGCGTCGCGTTCTCTGCACAGCAGTCGGCTCAGGGACCTGGTACAGGTGCTCGGCCTGACCCACCACCTTCAGACCTCCTNGAGCGGGAGATCCGTCTTCTACAGGAGCGTCTCCGTCAGCTGCAGACGGGTATGCGACCTCCACCTGTGTCTCCGATACGACCGTCATTTCCTTCTCTCGGTGATCACCCCCTTCCAGGTTTCTTCCCTGTCTCTCGCCCTCCTCAGCCTGCGGCTGCTCTTCCCACGGAGCGGCAGCCAAAGGACTTTGAGGCGCCACCCCCACGGTACATCAGCGAGGATGGTTTTGACTGCTGGGAGATCCTGTTTCAGGTGTGGGCCACCTCCGAGGGATTTTGGCCTTACTACCACAGCCCCAGCACAGGTGTCGACAGCTGCCCGGGCCATGCGAGGACTTCTCTACGCTATGCCACGCGAGACTGTCGTCGACTTCCGCCCCTTCCTTGGCGAGGCTGACACAGGCACCGGAGCTGATCCTCGTGGAGGCTGGGATCTGGCGCTGTCCCTACTGGCCGCAGAGACGCACGCCACGCGTGCGTCCCACATCCGCGCTTTCCATTCGCTTTGTCAGGGACCAGCGGAGCCTGCGGCGGATTACTGGCGACGCGCCATGCGTATTTACACGCGCTTGGGTACCTCAGGGGGCACACAGCTGTGGGCACTCCGGGCGATCATGCTCGGAGTTCGCCTGGAGTACACCGACATCTTCGACCGGTACAGCTACGCCGTCCTCGAGCCCTTCTCGGCCTCCATGCAGCTGCTCCCTTGGGCGCATCAGCTTTTTCTCCAGGTGACGTCGACCCGTGAGGCCGCAGTAGCACATCAAGAGACGTCCCTCGCTGCAGCAGTCGTTTCCTCACCACCATCTTCCATCCTGCAGTCACCATCATCCACCCCCACCACGATCTCATCTTCCTCCTCTTCCTCGACCCCGTTTACACCCACACAGACGCAGGGCGTCGCAGCAGCCGCCCAGGGGAAGAAGAAGAACAGGAAGCGCGGATTGGGCCAGCAGTAGTCGTCATCCAGTGGTAGCAGTGGGCGTTCCGTCCACTGCTACAACTGTGGAGGTGCCCATCGCTACACCGAGTGCCAGCAGCCGCTTGACTGGGGGCGCATCACCCGTGGACTTCAGGCGGCCCATGCTGCTCGTACCGGGCCCGGCACGTCGTCCGCACACTCCTCGGGACGCGCGGCGACTACGATTGCAGTTGCTCCTGCGTCCTCACCATCGAGCAACAGTGATCCAGACCCACGTGACCGCACCATCAGCGAGCTACGTCATCTTCTGGCGCTTCGCTTACAGGGAGGTGCGAGTGTGTTGTCATCGTCGAGTGGGTCACAGACTACTTGTTCGTCCGCCTTCGTGACTCTTGATGATATGTGTGTGGGAGCACAGTCCGCATGTGATGAGGATGGGCCTGACTGCACAGACTCGATCCATGAGGCTCACCTTTGTGATGTACGTCGTTCCGTCCCACAGACGGCTCAGCGTCCTTCTGATGCCGAGTGTTCCATTGCTCGTTGTATAGTGACGTCCACCGGTCGTGACTCCAGTGGCACTTGGATCATCGATTCCGGTGCCACTCACCACATGACGTGTCGTCGCAGTGACTTTGTGGTTCTTGGTCCCGTCACGACTGTTCGTTCTGTTCGCACAGGCTCTGGTCAGTCCTTACCAGTCCACGGTGTTGGGGTTGTGTGCTTCGATGGTCCGTCTGGCCCCTTGTATCTCTCTTACGTGCTATTTGTACCTGATCTTATGCTCAGCCTGCTGTCTGTGCGTGCCTGCACTCTGATGGGTCTCTCTGTTGAGCACACTGCTGATTCGGCGACTGTGACTGCTTCTGACACCCGTAGCATTGTCCTACGTGCTTCAGTCATTGATGACCTGTACCGCATTGCTTGGCCGTCCTCCCCTCGCTCCCCTATGTCCTCTGGTCGCGTTTTTGTCACTGGTGTTCTATCCCCAGACCACCAGAGATTGCTTCACAGACGTTTATGTCACGCGGGCTCAGACACTGTGTCAAAGCTCATCTGGACACAGCCCGCTCTTGGTCTTGACGTGGCTTCTTTCGAGAAGCCACCCAAGACCGACTGTCTTTTTTGCGCTCAGGGTAAGATGCACATGTGCACTTACCCTGATTCGCGTTCACGAGCACTACGGCCCCTCGAGTTGGTCCACTCGGACCTGCTTGGTCCTCTCCCGGTTGAGTCCGTGTCCGAGAGGGGCCGATATGTTCTGACACTGACTGATGACTTCACCCGGATGCGATGGGTCTACAGTCTGCGTCAGAAGAGCGACGCCGCCCTTGCGGTTCGACTCTGGCTCGTGATGGCTGAGCGTCAGTCTCGCCACACGCTACACACCTTCCGATCGGATCGGGGTGGCGAGTTCCTCGGTGAGATTGACGCCTTCTTTGCTGAGCACGGCATTTTTCACCAGGTCTCCGCTCCTGCCACCCCACAGCAGAACGGTGTCTCTGAGCGCTGGAACCGCACCATGGAGGATGCGGTTCGCGCCATGCGGTCTGAGTGCGGTCTCC
>SZWC01000836.1:2194-19432 GCA_023375785.1 Penium margaritaceum
AGATATAGATATAGATATAGATAAAGATATAGATATAGATATAGATATAGATATAGATATAGATATAGATATAGATATAGATATAGATATAGATATAGATATAGATATAGATGTAGATATATATATATAGATATAGATATTTATAGATAAATATATAGATATAGATATAGACATAGATATAGATTTGGTATAGATATAGATGCAGATATAGACATAGATATATATATATATATGAATATAGATATAGATATAGATATAGTCATAAATATAGATGTAGATATAGATAGAAATATACACGTACATATACATACACATGTAAAATATTGATAGGAATATACATGGAAAATCAAATAAGTATTGTTTGAAGCTTTTTTCATACTTATTCTGTGTTTTATTCGCTACCTTTGTTTTTGCATTTCCTGGATTCTCCACTATGTTTATACTAGACTATCCACTTTAATTACACTTGTGACAAGAATGTATCATTTCCTTCTTTCTGTTCGCTTTATGTGTATTCAGAGGGACAATCCTGCGTCGAAACACATTTCTTTCGAACTTGACTTTGATTCTTTGGAAGTTCTGGATGTCACACTTTGTTCTTTTGACAAAAATCTTGTGTTGTGACTAATGCCAGTCTTTTTATAAACGCAAGCTTTTTTTTACTTATGGTACCTTCTTGAACTGTCTAGGAAACATTCTGAGTAAGGTCTTGTGAGCGAAGATTGTTCGTCGGTGGTGACTTCGGACTACGTTTTGTTTGGTCAAGTGAGTGTGTTAACGTTCAACATGGCCACATCATGATTCTGACAAGCGGCTGGATGTGAAGGGCCCTGTTGTCACTGAGATCAATCGGTGGGACTTCACGGTTTATGAGATCGGCCATCGAGACCCTGTGGTATAGGAACTAGCAGAACGGGCCAGAATATTGAGACGCGTGACCTGACAGGGCCCTAACCTCGAACTACCCTATTGTTACGTACCAGACGTACACAAGTCCCTATTCCTTCTGGGTGGGCATTTCTGTCATTGTCCAAATAGCCCACCGTGCGTTGAGACCTCAATTTTCACTCCAATAGTCTAGGAAAATTTGGCCAACTGGCCTCGCCCTCCGGCAAACCTTCTAGCACTTTCTGAAAACTCTGACCAATCATCGACAGACGTGTCATAACCTTTCGGTTAACTTCATGACACATCAAGACATATCTCAATCTATAGAGATACATATTGCATCTTCACCATCGAGCCTCAAAGTCCCCCGACTTCTCGGTGGAGCTTCTTGAATTAGACCACTCACGACGCCACTCAACACGCGTCACTCAAAGATCAACCCAACGAATCCGAATATGCCTCATTCGTAACTCGACACTTGTATACATGTGTTCGATCATTTTGACNAACTTCATGACACATCAAGACATATCTCAATCTATAGAGATACATATTGCATCTTCACCATCGAGCCTCAAAGTCCCCCGACTTCTCGGTGGAGCTTCTTGAATTAGACCACTCACGACGCCACTCAACACGCGTCACTCAAAGATCAACCCAACGAATCCGAATATGCCTCATTCGTAACTCGACACTTGTATACATGTGTTCGATCATTTTGACACTTGTCATCGAAGTACTCTTATCGCTAGCAGTGAACTGCTCAACTGTCCCAAATTCAGAATCCTGTTCTCTCTTGAAATTTCTATCTATTCACCATCCACGCTTTGTTCCGCATGACACTTGGTATCAGAGCGCAGCAGTGCCAGAGGGGCATCTGACTACTTTGTCCATCCGGAGCACTACCTTGCACAAGCTGTCAATTCACCTCGCATGTCAAGACTCCGCAGACTTCACGACTACGATGGTTAATGGACAAGCGCACCCGATGACCAGTAGCGGGTCTGCGATGATGACTTCTGCGATGGAGGAGCAGAACATGCCCATGCACACGAACCCTGAAGCGGCAGCAAACGCTGGCGTGGCAGGCTATGTGGCAGCTGGATCAACCCCTACGGCTCCGAAAACCAATCCGGTCGCGGATCCAATGGCGGTAAACCAGCCGCCCCTACTGACAGCCTCGACGACTACAGTAGGAATGACAGGTGGCACCGGACGACAGGCGCGGGTCAACGAGAATCTGGCGAACCATGTCTCCGTGCTTAGAGGAAACAAGAGCCATCTGCTCCAACAGCTTAACATCACAATGGAGACTCTTCGCAATGCAAGTGCACTAGAGACGGTGTTCATCAAGAGAAATACCCAACTCTCGAGTGAACCTAAGATTTTCCCGGCCCCTCCCAAATAGTTCGATCCTGGAAATTCCAAAAAAACAACCGCTCGGATGTGTTTGACGAGTCTTGTACTTCACCGCTGCTAGGGTGAACAAAGATTGAAATGAAATTGACCTCGCGGCCGCACATTTATGTGCCACGGTACTAAGTTGGTGGTCTGATCTAAAGACCATCCAACGGCACCAGGAGACCGGCGGGACCTCATCAATGGCCAACAGCACCCGTATCATGTCGCCAACCACAGGCGTTCTATCCTTGGAGCAGATCAACCCACAATGGCAAGACGTGCGAACGCCACCAACCGTCTGGAAAGAGTTCTTGCACATGATGCTCGCACAAATCGTACAACTAAACGAGAAGTCTGATGCTTGGTACAAGCTCCAACGTTCCGTCAGCAGTCAAGTGTGGAAGAGTACACGTGGAGATTTCACGAGATCATCACTGGTACATGCATCTCCCCAAATGAGCTCTGGTTTCACTACAACAACGACCTCAAACGAGACATCGGACGAGTAATTACATTTTCAGCATTCAGAACAACTTACCGCGGATGATCGTAACAGGAGAAAGAATCAATGGCACCGACTACAACACTCGGATCTAGGAATCCTACAACTAGAGACCTTCCAACCACAATTACCATAGAAGCAAAAAAAGCCAGCCGGGGGACTCCTTGACTCCAATGGAACTGGAAAACGTCAACCAGAGAGATACTCGCACTTGCTACAACTATGGAAACGTTGGACACATCTCTCGCAACTGCCAGAGCAAGTAGCAGGCCAAAAAGGTGGGGAATTTGTAGAAAAATGATTCTAAAAACGGCAAAGGGTAGGAGTGAAAGGCGCAACTCTTGTCCATGAGGAGCAGTCTTTGCCAAATAATCCCTCATCTGAACGGCCTATGATACCGCAGAGGATTTCTGATATTACAAAGTTCAACGAGGGGTACGACAATGACCAACCGGCGATACTGCTAAGGGTACAACCTCGAGGATGCAAAAGTCGCATAACGGTACCGGCACTACTGGATGGAGGAGCTTCTCCCGGTTTTGTAATCAATGAAATGGTTTGCAAGATAGGTATGCAGACCGAACCAGGGGTGTTTGAAGGAGAAACCATCGATGGGAGACTGCCAATACGGAGACTCTAAAAAGTATTACGACTACAAGTGGGAGATCTATGGGATGTAACAGTCGGGAGATCATGTCCAATGAGTGTCCACAAAATCATTCACGGACAAGATTTCCTATACCGACACAAGCCATATGTCGACTGGAATACCGGAAACATCTATATGGAAATCGACGGCACCAAGTGACAACTTCCTCGTGTGGGATGGAACACGACAGCTGAGCAACAGATGTCGAAGCAACAGAGTAAGCCATGGTAGCCGAAACGTAACAACCTCTGCAGCCGATACTGCTCAACGTGGCCAAGTACTGCTTATGGAGAAGAGCTTGCGCATGGCTCATACATCTTGAGCCAATAGAGGAAGCGAAAGTGGTAGCAGCAGACTCATCATCCTCATCAGCCTCATCAGCCTCATCGGCATCAACAAAGTTCGCGATGGTCTTTGAAGAGTTTGCACCACTCATCCAGGAGTTTGCAAATGTTTTCCCCGACAAACTCCCAATAATCCTACCATCTCAACGAGACATCGACCATTGCATTGAGCTAAAACTGGACAGCCGACCCACAGGTCAAGGGGCCTATCGAATGAGCAATCACGAACAGACCAAGTTGAAAAGGCAACTCGACGAGACGCTCGTTCAGGGGTTCATCCGCCTGTCCATGTCACCGTACATCGCACCCGTACTGTTAGTGAAAAGGAAAACTGGTAGATGTGGATGTGCGTGGACTACCGCATGTTGAAAAACGCTAACATCAAGAGCCGCTACCCTCCCCCCTGAGCCGACGAACTTTTTGACCAACTCCGAGGGGCTCGAATTTCCACCAAAATTGACTTACGCAATGGTTATCACCATATTCACGTGGCATACACCGCAATCAAGAAGACAACTTTCCAAACTTGCTATGGACATTTTGAGTTAACAGTTATGTTGTTTGGACTTACAAATACCGTGGCAACTTACATGGCGGCTATGAACAACATTTCCCGCCCCTACCTTGACAATAAGGTCGTGGTGTACCTCGATAACATCCTGGTGTACAGCTGTACCCCGGAGGAGCACGATGGACATCTTCAAAAAGTTCTCAAAGTTTTACAAAGAGAGAATTTTTTTTGAAAAACTCTCAACATGCAACTTTGGTCACCGTTTGAATGAGTTTTTGGATCACGTCATCAACGGGAGACGGATCCCATGGATCCGAAAAATGTGGCAGTGGTGGCTGATAGGCCGACGCCGACCAACGTTCAAGACATTCAAGTTTTTCTCAGCTTCTGCAATTACTACCGGCTTTTTGTACAGGATTACGACCGAGTGTCAACACCTCTCTCCGACCTCACTTGAAAAGAAAATAAGAGGCGGTGGGGAGACAGTGAACAAGAAGTGTTCATCGCTTTGCAGAACCCTCAGTCCTCGGTGCCAGCCCTTCGATTAGCCGATCCAACAATCGACTACATCATGGCTACGGACGCCTCCGATCAAGCCATCAGCCCGGTTCCCCCGTAAGACTATGGGAACACAGAACAACTGGTCACATACATGTCAAGAAATCTGTGTGGACCAGAACTCAACTACGCCGTACACAAAAATGGAGATGATGGCGGTCGTACATGCATTTAAGACATGGCGGTGTTATCTGGAGTGCCGTCCATGCATCTTACGCACCGACCACCATGCACTGAAATGTTTGAAGACGCAGCCAAATCTCAGTCGACGTCAAACCCGATGGATCGATTTCATTGAACCGGGTTTGACTACGATATTGAGTACCGGCCAGGCAAAACCAACCCGGCAGATGCGCTCAACTGCCGACCAGATCTGATGGGTGAGGCCGCAACACAACTGCAATGAGATCCGTGTCTCAAGCAGTTCCTCACGTGAATCTTTAGCCAGCATGGCGGATACGACATGGCAAAATTCTGGTATGATGTACCCCATTGGTGGTGACGATTCACTCGCCAGGTGGTCGTTCCCCCAAATGATGAACTCCGCTGCATGCTACTGGAAGAGTACCACGACACTAGTCCAGGTGGACATTTTGAGAAGACAAGATGCCGAAGAAGCTGGCAAAACACTATTGGTGGGACAAGATGCAATCTGACGTGGCCAACTTCTGCAAATCTTGCGACACGTGTCAGCGATAAAAATCCTATTACACACGACCACCCGGACTTCTTCAACCGCTCCCCATACCGACGGAACCATTGAACGACATCTCCATGGGCTTCGTCATAGGACTACTAGTCACACCTGACATATGACACCATTCTCCGGATTGTCGAAAGGTTTTCCAAAATGTCTCACTTTATTTCGACTACAACCACTGTGTAGCGGGAGGGCCGGTTCGGCCCTCCCTCCTCGCTGAAGCGAGGGGTGGTTGCGCACCATCCCTCGCGTCAGCGAAGGCTGGCCGATGGCCAGCAATTCGCTGGCCATCGGCCAGCTCGCTGCCGGCCGGCTGGACGGCCGGCGGCCGGCCAAGTAACCGGCCGGCAACCGGCCGGCCATCCGCTAGCCGCCGATCGCGGCCTCAGCCCGATCGGCGGCTCAGGGGCCACGAGGGCCTCGAGGGCGAGGCCTCGTGGCCTCGTGCCCTCGCCCGCCCTTGCCCTCCTTGCAAACGAGCAAGAGAGGACGAGGGATAGGGGGAGCGAGGGTGAGGTCGAAACAACTGGCACAAAATCGCCAGCGTGCCTTGCACGCGACGATTTCGCGCCAGAACGACAAAACGTAAATCGAAGTTCGTTTGCGACAAACTTCGACATAAAACGAACGAAATAACTTGTGCGAACACACGAGTTCGAGGTAAAACCCCCGGTTTGAGTCCCAAAACCAGGGGTTTCGTTAAAAAAGGAATTTGGCCTCCGGAGACTCGAAATATTCGAGTCTCCCTGCTCTGGGTCGTTGATGACGATTGCCCCTCAGTCTTGCGAAGGGGGTAAACCCCTGACGCGGACTGAGAACGCCATTCTGCGAACTCCGACGACGACTTCAGAGCAGGAGCTGGAGACTCAGCCCGTTACAGTGGTTCTCAGAGCNAACGACAAAACGTAAATCGAAGTTCGTTTGCGACAAACTTTGACATAAAAGAACGAAATAACTTGTGCGAACACACGAGTTCGAGGTAAAACCCCCGGTTTGAGTCCCAAAACCAGGGGTTTCGTTAAAAAAGGAATTTGGCCTCCGGAGACTCGAAATATTCGAGTCTCCCTGCTCTGGGTCGTTGATGACGATTGCCCCTCAGTCTTGCGAAGGGGGTAAACCCCTGACGCGGACTGAGAACGCCATTCTGCGAACTCCGACGACGTCTTCAGAGCAGGATCTGGAGACTCGACCCGTTACAGTGGTTCTCAGAGCCAGACGACCCTCGCGACCAAGGGTTCGACGGAAACGGCTACTACGACATAGATAAAACGTCGCCGGCAGCTGCAAGCAACAGCAGAAACGCCAGAAGGGACTACGACATCTACACTTCACGGATTGAAGCGCCGTAAAGTGCGTTATAGAGTATGAAAAAAGATCTACTTGGTGGAGACTCTTTCTTCCAGACTCTCCTCACTTCCAGAGGGCTAGGAAGATTTTTGTGGGGCGAGGTGGGGAGTCCCCACCCTCAAAAACCACAAAATCCTCTCCATCTTCAAGGCTCCTTCAAAACCCCTTCATCAAAAATTTGGGACAGCGCCCCTCCCCAAGCTTAGGGACTCTAACGACCTGAGAACACCGTAAAAAGAAGGAGGGTGACACCTTGGGAACTTTTGGCGGCTCCCCCAACGTCGCCGGCTCAAGGAGGACGCCGCCAAAGGGTGCAAGACGCGCAAAGAAGACTCAAGAGGAGGCCAAGGAAGACAAGAAGATAGGAAGAAGACAAGAAGTTAGAAGAAGGATTGGAGGAGTTGCTAGGAATTGTGTAATTCCTCTCCCATTTTTTGTCCTAGCTTTGTGAGCGGTTTTCACACTTCTTGTCAATTCCTTGTATTGTAATTTTCTGTTTTCCTAGGTACTAGTCCTTGCCAATCGCCGTGAGTCACGGCTTAGGAAGACTAGTTCCAAAATCCACGCCCTTGTGCCGACGTGGCGGCCTAGGAAAGTAGAAATTAAATTCATAATTGCCTCACCGATCGTCAGAGCGTGACTTTAGGAGGCAATTCCTCCTCAAAGTTGTGGGGTGATCCTCACAACGGTCTTCACGTGCTAGTTGTACGAGCGACGAGATGGCAAGTGCCGGACCGTCTAGGACAAACAAGGGCAATGTGGTGATGTTCTCATCACACATCCTCGGTGGACTCCAAGTTTTGGGAGCCGCCGCCGCGAGCACGGTTGCCAACCCAAAGGCAACCATACCGCCTAAGGCAACCGTGCCGCCTAAGGCAACCGTACCGCCTAAGGCAACCGTGCCGCCTAAGGCAACCGACGCCAACCTCGGTTATACCGAGAAGCATGCAGAGGCCGCAAAGGTGCTCGACGAGCATGTTGACACGCACATGGGCGACCCCCATGCGACGGACGACGCGATGGGGGAGGATCTTCCGGAGGAGGACCCCCACAAAGAGCTCGACGCCGACGATGGCGAAGGCGACGAGGATTGCGACCATCGCCATCATCGTGCGGCGAACTCGAGCCGATTGCTCGAGAAGGAAAAGGCACCCGCCGCATCGCCTGAAGCTGCCGACGGCAGCGAGACTGCCGAGAGTAGCAAGGGCGCTGAAAGCAGTCACACGGGAAGTTCCCGCGAGAATGATCCAGACGACGACGCCGCAAAAGCAATTCGCGATGGCCGTCGTAGGCTTGCGGAGTTTGCTGCTGAGGCGGCAGGCCAACTGAAGATCACCACCGACGGTGGAGATACAACACCACTTGGAGGAATGGGGGCAGACCCCCCTTCCTACGATGTGGCCGCGATGGGGCAGGGCAGCGCCCACTCGAGCGTCATCGCCGACCATAGTCTCCTCCGAAAGGTGGGACTCCTTGGAGGAGTGTATGCGAACCGTACCCTCTTGCAGTGGATAAGGGTGCACGGACAACGCGAGGCCCTGGAGGCTATCGCCGATGCTATGACGACATCAGAGCTCAAGTTCGCGTTTGCCAACCTGCTTGCCCACGTCGGGCAGAGCATCACGGACCTTGACCGTGATCGCCAGTTGCAGTGCCTGGCCGCCCATGAGGCAAGCCGCTGATGCAACGACCTCGACAAGGCGTTGCAGAGCGTGACCCAGGTGCGGATGCAGCAGCAAGCGCAGCGTGCCGCAGCTACGGATGCCACTGCCGGTGGCAGCGACGACTTGCCTACCTCGACGACTTTGGGGTCGGTCATGAACACGTCCTTCCTCCATTGTGTGGAGATCTTCCGGAAGGGCGTGAAGCTGACCGACTGGCTGAACAGCATGGAGCACGTTCTACGTGTCCACAAGGCTCCACTATACCAGTCGGACGACCTTGCCACGACGCGGCTTGAAGACAAACTCTTCAAGTACGTGGTCAAGGAGTGGACTGCGCAGCAGCCGCACCTCGAGTGGCAGCCCATGCCGTGAGAGGCTTTCTGTGAGATCATGCGCAAGTAGTGCACCCAACGTGAGGAGGCGCAGCGCGCCTTCCACAAGATCAAGGACTTCAGGTAGCTGGGTAGCTCGCTCGAATCCTACTTGAGTGAGTTCACCGCACTCGTGGAGGAAGCCGAGAACTTCACCGAGGGTGATGGGACTCAGACGTTCAAGTACCCGGAGTGCATGCTGCTGGAGTACTTGCGTGATGGTTTTGCCAGCGAGAACCTGAAGGACAAGACCACCACGACAGCCACTGGCCAAGCTTGGACAAGCTGGAGGGCATTGCGTGACTACATGAGCGAAGTGTATTCGGCGAACCCGAAACACTACTCTGATGCACGGCCAAACGCGTGTGCACAACAGGGTCGTGACATGCTCGTGGACGCTGTAGGGGCTGGTGGGTCAGCTGGACAGTGAGGCGGGGCCAAGGGCAAGCACCCTACAAACCCTCCAACCAAGAAGGCTGGTGGACACAAGGGTCCCAACAACAAGGGCAGGTGCGAGAATGACAGGCTGCAGGCGGCGCCTGAGCATCGCAACGCAGCCTTCCGCGAAGGGCTCTGCCACAACTGCATGCAGCCGGGCCACTTTAGGGCTCAGTGCCCTGAGGCTGCTGGTGGTGGACAAGAGGCCGCGGCGCTAGCTGCAGTAGCGGCACCTCGTGGGGATGGTGCAGCAGGAGGCCGCGGACAAGGCTGTGGACAGGGTCGCGGTCGCGGCAATGGGCCCGGCCGTGGTAACGGACAGGGCCGTGGGGCGGGTTTTCCCCACCCCTGAGTGACGTCAGTGGGGACCACTCAGGGGTAAAACTGGATCACGAGTGTAAGTTCATGTTTCAGACGAGGATGTCAAACAATTTGAGTTTTTGACGAGTTCAAATTTCGCTATTGTTTTCTCCCCTCTCATTGAACCTCATTCTGCACTTGCTAATCGACATTGCCCACTAAATCTTGCATCACCAGACAAGATGCATGACCAAACCTGCTAGGTGGTGGCGACACCAACCACTATGCAAGAGTTGTGTAACACAATGATTGAAGCAAACGCCCTCAAAGCAATGAGTTCAATCATATTCGCAGTACCTTTAGTCGACGCTTTCGACCCAGTCAAATTTAAAGACTGGAAGGTGCTAGCCGAATTCACACGTGCCCACAAGATGTGGACTCGAGTGGGTGAATCATGGGAGTTGTGACGCCCGTCGTACAGATTCCGTGTTTATCACAAACTCGGCTTACCGTCGTCGAGTCTGTGCACTCGGAAGAGTGGAGGCAACATGACGATGCAGTTCAAAGGAAACCTAGTTGGTGCTCCCGTGAACGTACTTGCTGACACTGGAGGGGACGACTCTTTTGTTAGCCTTGGCTTTACCCGACAGGTTGGCCTGAAGTACGAGCCATCTAATGGCGTAGTTGTTGTTGGTGACAACCGTTCGGTACCCGTGATCGGTACTTGTAAAGAAAAAAATTGTATTCAAGGGTACACACAGAGTGTCACGTTGAAGGTACTCAACCTTCTTGACCCGTTCAACGTGGTGCTAGGTGATCCCTGGCTTCGTGACAATAAGGCTCAAATGTACTTTGAATCAAAGTGTTTGATCCTCCGAAAAGGACAACGTCGCTTTACGTTGATTCTGAGTACGGAATTATCACCGACTCGACTCAAAGTCCATGCCAGCTTGTCTACAATGCAGGTCAAGAGACAAATTCGACAAGGTTGTCGATACTTCTTGGCTCAACTGCAGAAAGTGGAGGATGAAGTGACGGAAGACACGCCATAAGAGATCAGATCTCTATTGGCGGAGTTCTCGGATGTGTTCCAAGACCCACCGGCTGGGCTTCCACCAGAAAGACGCATGGGCCACACGATTCCGCTGCAACCGGAGGCGACTCCTCCGTTCAGACCCATGTATGGCCTGAGCCCAGCAGAAAGGCAAGAGGCCGAATGCCAAATCAGAGAGTACCTTGCAAAAGGGTGGATCGAGCCCAGTAGCTCACCGTATGGTACGCCGATCCTTTTTGTGAACAAGAAGGACGGTGGTTTACGCATGTGCGTGGATTACTGAGCGTTGAACAAGCTGACGATGAAAAATCGATTCCCCTTACCACGGATTGAGGACCTTTTTGACCAACTCCAAGGCGCAAAGGTATTTTCGTCCTTGGATTTGTCTCAAGGGTACCATCAAATCCGCATCACGGAAGATGATGTGCCCAAACCGCGTTTCGAACGCACATGGGACACCATCGATTCTGAGTGTTATGCTTCGGGCTTACAAATGCCCCGGCAACATTCCAAGGAGAAATGAACCGAACGTTCGCCAAGCAACTCGGACAGTTTGTCTTGGTTTACCTAGATAGCATCCTAGTTTTCTCCAAATCAATGGAAGAGCACATAGAACATCTGCGCGAAGTTCTCGCAATCCTTCGGGAACATAAGTTCTATGCGAAAGTGAGCAAGTGTAAGTTTGCACAAGATGAGCTCAAATACCTTGGACACATCGTTCGCAAGGACGACATCCGTGTTGACCCACGAAAGGTCCAAGCCGTTGTGGACTGGCCACGTCCCAAAAATGTTGGGCAGATTCGGTCTTTCCTCGGCCTTACAAACTACTTTCAACGGATTATGTAAGGGTATTTGACCCTGGTAGTACCGCTAACCACGCTCATGTGAAAAGACGTGCATTGGGAATGGACATCTGATTTCGAGAAACAATTTTCTCAAAGTCAAAGAGCTTCTATCCACAGTGCTCGTCCTAGCTCTTCCAGATCCATTGCAACCGTGGGAGGTTTGATGTGATGCGTTGGTAGTAGGACTCGGAGTTGTCCTCATGCAGAACGGTCACCCAGTTGTGTATGAGAGCCAGAAGCTCATCCCCGCAAAAACGAGGTACACAACTGGGGATCAAGAGCTCCTTACAGTAGTACACGCTTTCAAACTGTGGCGTTGCTACCTCGAGGCTGCTGAAGGGGGTGTGACGGCCGTGACTGACCATAATCCATTGGTGTTTTTCCAAACGCAACCAAACCTGTCAAGACGACAGGCGCGTTGGAGCGAATACCTGAGCCAATTCTCGTTCCCATGGAAATATCGGCCAGGACACATCAATGTGGCCGATCCACTAAGCCGACAGCTTGTGGAAATCAAAGCAACCACCGAGGTCGGTGGGTGTTTTATGGCCATTGCAACAGCAACAGTACAATCACCAGATTCCCCTGCACCTCCACGGTAACCACCACGAGAGATTATCCATTATAACGGTTTTACAAACAAGATCAGGATGGGATACTGTGTGGATTCTTGGTTTCAAGACACTCAAAATCTGGACAAGTACGGCTTGGTGGAAGCCGCAAGAATCTTCTGGAACGGACAACAAGTTGTGCAAAACTCGAGAGACCTTTGAGCAAAGATTATCTCCCAGTTCTACGACCCGCCGGTCGTAGGTAATGTGGGACCCCGAAAGACCGGACATGCACTCTCGGACCACTATTGGTGGCTAGGATGGAGTGTCGATGTCCATAAGTATTGCATGATATGCGACCCATGTCTTCGGAATAAGGCGAGTAACAAGAAGCCTACTGGACTCCTCCAACAGCTTCCCATTCCTGGGACTCCATGGGAGTGCGTCAGCATGGACTTTATTACTGGTCTTTTGGTTAGGTCTGTGGCCACGATGCAATACTAGTGGTTATGGATATTTTGACAAAGATGACACACTTCATTTCTACAACCATCGACGTGAACATAGAGGAGACCGCTCGTCTCTTCTTTGAGGGTGTCGTAAAGTACCACGGCTTGCCATTGCGCATTATCTCTCATTGAGATCAAAAATTTGCTAGTAGGTTCTGGCAAAAGATGCACAAGTACTTCGGCAGTGAGTCGCAAATGTGGACAGCATTTCACCCTCAAACTGACAGACAAACAGAGCGCATGAATCGCACTCTGGAGCAGATGCTCCGCATGTACGTGGACCCTGCCATGCATGATTGGGACGAATTCCTAGCACCGGCAGAGTTTATGGTGAACAACTCGGTGAACGAGTCTACACAGTTCACACCGTTTGTGTTGAACAGTGGTCGGCATCCAGTCGTACCCTCTTCATTGATGAAGAGTGGGAGTACGGGAGGGCAGGTTCCTTCCGCTCAAGCCTTTGCCGAGCGCATCGACTCCTTGTTACAGGAGGCGAAGGGTCACCTTCAAGCAGCACGGCAGCGACAAAAGGCATATGCCGACAAAGGTCGCCGGGAGGTGTCGTTTGACATGCGTGACAAAGTGCTGCTTAGCACTAAATTCCTTCGGTTGAAGTCGCCAGGGACAAGAAAACTTCTACCGAAGTGGATTGGGTCGTTTCCCATTGTGGCACGCATCGGGCCAGTGGCATACCGATTGCTACTTCCGCCGAGTATGAAGATACATGACGTGTTTCATGTGAGCTTGCTGGCTCCATACACGGCAGAAGGAACCGTTCAGCTACCGCCAGCAGTCCTGGCTGCCGACGGCCAATACGAGGTCCTTCGCCTACTCCAGCACCGAGAGCGTACTCTGCGGTCGCGCGTTGTCATGGAGTACCTCGTTCATTGGGCCGGTTGTGGACCTGAACATAATTCATGGGAGCCCGAATCTCGATTGCCCACAGGGGTGGTCAACGAGTACTGGAGCGAGCTTGCTGCTCACACAGATCGACGCGTGGCATGAGGTACCACCTGAACGCGGAAAAAGTGAACAACATTCCCACAATGCAGCATTCATGGACAGCGACCATAGGAGGTTGGGGACGCCCAACATGGTTGCCGCACGGATGCTCCAGCCTAAAAGGGGGAGGCCGCTAGCCGTGCTGACCTACAAGTTACAGCTTAGGTCTTAGTACCATGCACGTGTTCATGTTTAGCTGGTGATTGAAATTATTAATTTTCTTTCACAATGTTGATGACTCACTGACTGACAATCCTACTTGTTGTTCATGAACCGGGACGGTTCATAATAAGTGGGGAGGAATGTAGCGGGAGGGCCGGTTCGGCCCTCCCTCCTCGCTGAAGCGAGGGGTGGTTGCCACCACCCCTCGCGTCAGCGAGGGCTGGCTGACAGCCAGCAATTCGCTGGCCGTCGGCCAGCTCGCTGCCGGCCAGCGGCCGGCCAAGCGACCGACCGGCCACCGACCAGCCAGCCGCGAGCCGCCGATCGCGGCCTTAGCCCGATCGGCGGCTGAGGGGCCACGAGGGCCTCGAGGGCGAGGCCTCGTGGCCTCGTGTCCTCGCCCCCCCTCGCCCTCCTCGCAAACGAGTAAGAGAGGACGAGGGATAGGGGGAGCGAGGGTAAGGTCAAAACAACTGGCGTGAAATCGCCAGCGTGCCTCGCACGCGACGATTTTGCGCCAGAACAACAAAACGTAAATTGAAGTTCATTTGCGACGAACTTCGACATAAAACGAACAAAATAACTCGTGCGAACACACAAGTTCGAGGTAAAAACCCCCGGTTTGGGTCCCAAAACCAGGGGTTTGGTTAAAAACGGAAATGGACCTCCGGAGACTCAAAATATTCGAGTCTCCTTGCTCTGGGTTGTTGATGAAAATTGCCCCTCAGTCTTGCGAAGGGGGTTAACCCCTGACGCGGAATGAGAACACCATTCTGCGAACTCTGACGACGACTTTAGAGCAGGAGCTGGAGACTCGACCCGTTACACACTGTCACAACCGAGGGAACATCACAATTGTTTCTGAATAACATCGTGTGGCTATACGACGTGCCAGTAATGATCACGAGCAACAGAGACAGTTGATTCAGTAGTCGGTTTTCACTATTGCAGTCGGATCCGATTATCAACGAAGTTCCATCCTTGAACCGACTGTGAAACCGAGCGGACCAACCAAATGCTTGAACAACTTCTCCGAACATATGCAAACCTCATGGGACGGATTGGGCACAAAAACTCCCGACCGCCGAAATCGCATATAATTCGGCAATCTCCACCGAAACGAGTAAAACTCTGTTCAAAGTGGGGTATGGCAAACTTCTCGCCATACCAGCCGGACTACACAGCCAAAGCAACATTCCCACGGTTGACATCCATCGCCACGAATTCTCCACCATCTGGCATGAAGCTCGGCAGACACTTGCGAAGACGCAAGCGGTGATGAAACGAGCAAGCGAATGACATCGTAGCGACGATAGTTTCGCTACCGGCAACAAAGTTCTTCTCAGCTTCACCAACATCAAACTCCGTGGAGTCGAGTGATCGAAGCTCAAACCCTGATGGTCGAGGCCGTTTAGATTGAGCGCATGAGAATCCCCGTGGTTGTGCAACCCAAAATCCGTGACACTATTCACGTTCATCGGATTTTCATATCCGTAGACTCAAGCACTACCAAGACCGCAGAGAGGAATTTTCCGGGGAGGGAAGTACCTCCTCCTCCTCTTGTCCAAGTGGACCAGGACACAGAGTACGTCATCAAGGACATTCTCGGCCATCGACGACGTGGCAAAACAACAGAATGTCTTGTTAAGTTGCACAACTACGACGCCGCGCATAACATTTGGGAACCCTATGACAACCTTCGAGACGTTGATCACCTCATCGACGACTATTTCCGCCGTCACCTGGCCACATCTGTACGCGCGCCAGGACGTCACGGCTAAAAGGGGCAGAAGTGTTACGTACCAGACGTACACCAGTCCCTAATCTTTCCAAGTGGTCAATTTTGTCATTTCACAAATAGCCCATCGTGCGTCGAGACCTCAATTTTCACTCCGACGCTTGAGGGGAATTCGGCCCACTGCCCTCGCCTTCCGGTGAACCTTCTCGCACTTTGTGACAACTCCAACCACTTTCAAGAATCATTGTCAGAAGTGTCATGTCCTTTCGGTCGACTTCTCGACCCATCGAGACATATCTCGATTTATGAAGATGCATCGTGCATATTCACCAACGATCCACGAAGCCCCTTGACTTCTCGACAGAGCTATTGGAATATGACCACTCACGATGCAACTCCACACGCGTCACTCGACGATTAACCCAACGACTCCGAGTATGCCTCATTCGTAACTCGCCACTTGCATATAGGGCGAAATAGCCAATATATCCATGCGCTCGAAGGGTTGGCCCTCTCATATCCATGAGCAGAATTTTATGTCTGCCATATCGAGCACTTAAAAAATGAACGACGTATCCGGCCTTGCTCGCCATGCTTGATCAGCGACATGCGTTGCTGATGGAGCATGGCGAGGAAGGTCATGTGACCGTCGCTCGATCGCGACCCTCACTCCCTCGCGAGATCGCGATCGAGCTATGACCTTTTTTCAAAAAAACATTCGACACGCAAACCCCCTATTACGATTCATGGTTCTGTACGTTTTACCTGTGCGGGGCCCGCGCAAAACATAAAACCCTACATCGTAATAGGCGCTTTGCGCGTCGAACCAAAAATTGAAAAGAAATGGTCATCGCTCAATCGCGATTGAGCAAAGACGCCCATTTTAGATCTTTGTTTTTTTAGGCACCTAAGGCACCTAAGGTTTGCAGGAAGACACTTTCAAACCCAACCCTGAATTACATCCGGTGTTAAGGGTTTTCTTTTTTGCTCGGGCATCTGCTGGGCCCCGCTATCACGGGGCCCAACAGGTTCCCTTTCAACGCATGGGGTATGTCCGACCCCCCACGCAAACCTCAGGCAAACCCCTCCCTCGAACAATCACAGGCACCTCAAAAGTGGGGTTTGTGATTGTTCAGAGGGCCTGATGTCGTCAGAACTCTGACGTTGCATTTCATGCAGCGACGACATGGTGTTTGCGCATTTGTTTCGGACACGTTCTTTTCTTCGACCTGTGGATATGTTAGTTTTAGAGTTAAAATCCGCTGGATAAGGCGTTAAAGAGCGGTTACTGAATATGGGTGGGCTTATTCACGAAATTGGTGGGTATATGGTCACACCCCCATTGTATATGTGTGTTCCATCATTTTGACACTTGTCATCGAAGTACATTTACTGCTAATAACTTACCTACCGTGTATGTACGATAATTTCATGTGGTATGCATGTTTTCCCGTAGGGTACATGTAGGGATTACCCACGAAATTTGATTAGGTGTATACCCTACCCGGCGTTTGGAAGAATAAGACTCCCCTACCCACTGACCTGAGAATATTGACAAATTACCCACAAACAGCAAGAAAACGCAGCGTGTCGACGGTGCATGCGATGCAGTGTTGACATGTTGACGTCATCACTCACTTCGAACATTCACAAACCCCTCATTCGAGGGGTTTGTGAATGTTCGTGGGGGGGGGGGGGGCCAAA
>SZWC01000836.1:61885-73861 GCA_023375785.1 Penium margaritaceum
CCCCCCCCCCCCCACTTAAGTTTTTGGGTTTTCCAGCGCCCCTTTCTGCTGCGAATTCCTGTTAAAGTCGCGACTGAAGCGGGGGGGATGGGTTTTTTCTTTTTTGAATTTTCAGGGTAAAAACTCTCCTTCCCGCCAAGCAGCCTAGGGTTTGGCGACTCCCAGGCTGCCTGGCGGATGGGTGGGGTACAGAGAGGCGTGTGTGCACGCCTCCCTCCATTCCACCCACCCGCCGCCTGTTTAGATCTAGCCCAGCGGCTAGATCTAAGCCGCGGCCACCTCCCCCTCCTGGCAGCTGTGCAGCTGCCCCCATCACCCACCACCTTGCTGCTCCACCCTTCATCTCCTACTGCTCCTTCAGCGGCCATGGCAGGGGTGCACGGCAGCCGCTACCTCACATGTTTTGCTAAGAAATGGCCCACCAAGGCTGGTGGGCCTGGCTTTGAGTGAGGGTCTTGCGGCAAGCGGGCAGGTGGGCAGTACAACAGGTTGAAGGCACACCTTGAGGGGGGCAACGCCAACGTGGCAAGGTGTGAGCACCCACCTCCCAAGGCGCTGGCTCACCTAGGCCTCCCTCCAAGCGACACACCGGCAGATTTCGTGCCCCACGATGCCGTGCTCTTTGACGGGCGCGGCAGGCCGTGGGGAGGGCTTGAGGAGCCGATCCAGTGGAAGGAGCTCCGCGTACGGATTGACCGCGCGGAGCGTCTTAACCTAGAGGACTTGGAGAACCTTCCCAACCAGTCCGCCTCCCCTTGGGCTGCCGCTGCGAGCACTCCCTCCTCCACCCCTCTCGCCCGCAACCTCATCTCCACCCCCACCCTTGCAATGGCCAGCATGGTGCAGTCCTCCATGACCCCTCATTGCGCCATGGCCGCCAACCGCAAGGCAGAGAAAACTATCGTGAAGATTATGGCGAAAAATCACCTCGCCATCTCCTTCACGAAGTGCCCGCTAGTAAAGCAGTTGGTGAAGGACGGCAAGCACTGCAACTCCTCCTTTGAGCTTGCTTCCCGTGACACCTCCACCAAGAAACTCCTCCCGGAAATTGACGCCGAGTTGGAGCGGGAGGAAGCTCCTTTGCGGCATGGTCGTACCTCGGGGTGTATTAACGTGGACGAGTGGACGGACGTGGAGCAGCGGCCAATTTACAACGCATGGCCGTGAACGCCAACGGCCCGGTGCACGTCTTCTCCAAGGACGCCTCCGGCCTCACCCGCGACGCCGACGACGTAGCGGCTATGATAGAGGCCGCCATTGAGCAGGTGGGGGCGGAGAATGTGGTGGGCGTGATCTGCGACAACGCAATCGTCAATGGGAAGGCACAGGCAGCCCTGCAGCCGAAGTATCCACACGTTTTCTTCCAAGGGTGTTTGGCCCACGCCATGGACCTCGTCATCAAGGACATCGCGAAGGCGTCCTTAGCCCGCGATCTCGCCAAGAAGGCGACGATGGTCAGCTCCTACTTCCGCAACAATGACCTTCCGAAGACGTGGCTGAAACGTGACGCCAAGAAGGTCCTCCTCCGCCCTTGTGACACGCGCTTCACCTCCCTCATCATCATGCTCGAGCGCATGAAGGAGCTCAAGGACCACTTGGCGGCCATTGTCATCTCGGTGGAATGGGAGGGGTGGAGGAGGAAGAGGGCGGCGGAGTGGAAGGCAAGGAAGGACGAGGTGAAGGCGATAATTTTGGATGCAGATTTTTGGGAGGGGGTGAAGAACCTCCTCAACCTCGTCGACCCCATCACCCTCCTCTTGCGTGTGGCCGACCGTCCGGGTGGAAGTGCGTGCGAGATCTATGAGGCCCTCCTCGACGCCACGGCCAAGGTGGAGCGCCTCCGCCGCTCCAAGGATCCCCCCTCCCAAGGCATGGATCAAGTTTGCCGCCAAGCGCCTCAAGGTCCGGTGGGAGGCCAAGTGTGCGGGTCCGCTTTATGGGGCTGCCCGCCGCTGCCACCCCCTCTTCTTTGCTCATGACTTGTCCGGCGACAAGGAGGTGGCGAAGGCGTGGTCCACGGCGGTGCGCATGATGGTGCCGAAGGGAGACAAGGCGAAGGTGGAGAGTCAAATCTCCGCATTTCAGTTTGGGTGGCTGAAGGAGGATGGGGAGGGGGATCAGGACAAGAGGGAGGAGGCCATGGAGGATCGAACATGCGTCAAGGCCGGGACCATGCCCGGTTGGAAGTGGCTGTCTAACCACCTCGTGGAGATGCCGGAGTTGCGCACCATAGCGATGCGCATGCACGGACAGCCATGCAGCAGCGGTGACTGCAAGCGGTCATTCTCTCAGCACGAGCTGATTGAGACCGCCCGCCGCAACAAGCTCAACATCACAACGCTGGAGCGGCTCGTGCGCGTGAGTGTGCGCCTCAACCGCAAGTACAAGAAGAAGAAGACGGCGGCGCACGCCCTCACTTTCATGGAGGAGGACGACTACGAGGACAGCGACGAGAATGGGGAATTTGACGAGGAGGAGGAGGAGGAGGGGGAGGAGGAAGCGGCGGCGGAGGGAGCGGGCGAGGGTGCAATGGAGTTGGAGGACGATGCCGGCAATAAGGAGGAGGGAGAGGAGGAAGCAGACGATGATGATGATGAGACGTACACCGTCTCCAAGCGTGCACGTCAGGGGTAGATGGGAAAGGAAGGAAAGGGAGGGCTTTAGAGGGAGAGGGATGGACTAGGAGAGTAATGGGAGAGGGGGTTGGGCATTGACACTTGAGTGCTGTCCATCGTGGCTTTGCAGGTTGAGCATGCTCTCCTCATCCTTGCATGTGCCACAGGCTGAACTCCCCTATGCTCTCCATGCTTTTGTTTTCAGACCTGAAACTGCAGCTTATTTATTCCACAATGTGTCCTTAAGTCTCACAATGCNCCTCTCCCCTCCCCCCCTCCCAGTGTGCTTCCCAAGGAGACTGTTGCCAAACCACCGGTTTGCTGATGCACCCAACTCCCCTGCCTTCATCCACTTCCATCCCCTCATTGCACTTCATCGCACTTCCTACTGTTGCTGTTCTTGCTCCTGATTCCTGTTGTTGTGCTGCTGCTGCTGCTGCTGCTGCTGCTGGTGCTGCTGCTGCTGCTGGTGATGCTGCTTAGAGCTGCGGCTTTTGCCCCCGCCTTCTGAAAGAAGCAGAGCAATGGTGTATCTCCACCAGCGACAACCTTGTCCCATCGTCCACCGTGACCTCAAGCCACAGTGAGTTGCTGGCCGCTGCTGCCGCCGCCACCAATGCTGCTGCTTCTGCTGCTGCTTTTGCTGCTGCTGGTGCTGTTGCTGCTTCTTCTGCTGCTGCTGCCATGCCATGGCAAGGGCACAACAGGAGGATGGACTACGATTCAGGTTTCCGATTGTGTGGTGACACCGGCAACTCAATGACTGGGTGGAGGTTTGATTAACCTGATTGCGATGGTTGCGTTGCGTTGCGTTTTTCTGACGGTATCCGCATCACCTGTTTCACGGTCAACTCCTGCTTTCGAGGGGGGAGGGGGGGGGGGGGGGGGGGGGGGGGGGGGGGGGNAGAGGGTGGGGAGGAGGTTGGAGTGGGGGCAAGCGGTGGCTCCTTAACCGGAGACACAGACAAAGAGACTGCACGGGGTTTTTTTTAAAATGATGATCTGCAGACACAACCATCAGAATCAGACATTGGGTTTACTGGAGGCCAAGAGCTGGCTCCAACTTACGATGCAAGTCTCGGTAATTTCCACAAATTGTAGACCCGAACTTTCTGCCCGAATGTTTTGGCCAGAAATCCTGACCTCATTTTCGGCTCAAAAGGGGGTCGTTTCTAGGGTAGAAGGACCACTCCTGAGCACAGATCTGACCTAAAAATGGGTGAATTTGGTCCCATATGGCCGTTTTCAGAGATTCCAGATTTTCCTTCACAAATGTTGAGTGAAATTTTTGGGAGGCTGATACTTTGGCCATTTCTCTCATGAGGGTAGGGTAGCGTCGCGATATCATCGAACGCGATATATCGCGTTCGATGATGGGTCTATATGGACATCGACATTGAGTCGATATCGATGTCGATATCGAATATCGATATTGCGATATTGGGGTCCGGAGGGTCGATAACCCCCGTTCGTCAAAATCGTTCGATATTGGGCATCGAATGCCCGATATCGCCCATATCGTCGATGTTGGTCGGTATCGGCGATATTTCTTCGAAAACATCTCTCTCTCTCTTTGTTCACAATCGACACTGGAAAGTGCGCAGTTCGCCCGACATCGAAAATTGAGGGAAAAAATAGTCCAATATCGGTGGATATCGACTGCGACCCTGCTTCATGAAGGCTAGGGTCTCGTTCGATAAGAAGACCGTTTCAGATTTTTGCGCACTCATCCGTGGATGGTCGCGCGTTGCGAGACACTTCAACTCACTTCACCACTCCATTCAGTTTTCTCACTTTGCGAGAGAGAAAACTTCCTCACCCGCAAAGATTGCCTTTTAAAAAAAAGTCGGATCGTGTCCTGGACGTCGTCCAGTACACGACCCGTCGTCAATTTGCAGTAGTTACTTTTCTCTCACGAAAAATATAGACAGTCGAGAAATGTGTCACAAAATAAGATGGACCGCATGACTTACGTCGGGTCGACAGGCTGTCGACTTCTCTTTATGCACCCGAATGTTTCTCTCTTTCAGCTATCGCTCCTGAACTACACCCGCCTTGGCAGCATCTCCGACCATTCCCGTGGTGCTGAGGCCCAAACTTAGGCTTCCGAGTCCAGTCACGTGAGACTTCAGTACGTGCATCCCTTCTGATCATCGCGACAGCCGCCTCCTTTGAATAGTCTTGCGCTTGCTTGCCATTGAAGCCACCGCCACTACCATCGCCATTGCCGTTGTCTCCGTTGACGGGCATTGCCAGCGGAAATGTCGAATGCCAGCGGCTTCGGCGACTATGACCACCAGGTGGACTACGTCTTCAAGATCGTTCTCATAGGTGACTCCGCGGTCGGCAAGTCGCAGCTGCTCGCGCGGTTCTCAAGAAATGAGTTTTCACTCGAGTCGAAGGCCACTATCGGCGTCGAGTTCCAGACGAAGACCATCGTCGTCGAGAAGAAGGTCATCAAGGCGCAGATCTGGGATACTGCAGGGCAAGAAAGATACCGGGCGGTGACGAGCAGCTACTACCGTGGCGCGGTGGGCGCGCTGCTGGTGTATGACATCAGCAAGCGCATCACGTTTGAGCACTGCGGGCGGTGGCTGGACGAGCTGCGTGCGCACTCCGACTCCAACATCTTCGTCATGCTTGTGGGCAACAAGGCAGATCTAGAGGAGCAGCGGCAGGTAACCCAGGCGGAGGCGCGTGAGTTTTCAGAAGCCAACCGTGTGGCGTTCATCGAAGCGTCAGCGCTGGAGGCCCTCAATGTGGAGGAGGCTTTCACCCAGGTGTTGACGGAGATTTACCGGATTGTGAGCAAGCGGGCGCTAGACGCAGAGGGTGCAGGTGCCACAGGTTCGGTTGGCCCCGGCACAAAGATTGTGTTGCCACAGGCAGGGGACGCTGCCAAGCCTGGTGCTGCGAAGAACTCCTGCTGCAACGCGTACTGATGGGTTTGAACACCACTGTGGTTTCATGCACTGTGGTCTCGGAGGTCTTCTCGATCTTGAGGAAGACTGCACACATGGCGTCACATATATATGGTCAGGATTGTAGGCCCAGGTTACAGCCCTTTGTGGGCTCATTTGTCCGCTCTCAGGATTATGCTGTATGCTGTAGAATTCTAGGGGTCGCACAATTGTGTGTACGCACCTGCAGGCCTTGCACCTCGTCAATTGGTCAGGGTTGGCTCGCTGGATGGGACAATTGGTGGGGACCTGAATGCACCGCTCTAGAATGGAGCAAGTTAAAACTGTGAATGGTGTAACGTAGTGTGCATTGTTGTGGACGGATACGCAGCTGAAAGCAACCTTGGGGCCCAGTGGCCGGGGCGTGAAGGTCCGGAAAGAGTGCATTTCTGTGAATGGCTTGGTGTTGGACAGTGGCAAGTGGCTTTGAACACTGAAAAAAAAAAAAAAAAATAGACAGATGAGGGAAAAAGGGCAAAAAGAAAACACATGGGTGTCGACCGGACAAGGTCTGGTCCACACCCCTATGTCCCTCCCGGTCGGCAAGTCATCGTTGGCCCAGTCCAACGTCGACGAGCCGAAGAGGGGGCTGGATGCCGTCAGCCAGCCTGTCCGCCTTCCCCCCTCGACGCTCGATTCCGGTATCGAGGAGCAAAACCGGTATTGAGACTATCGACACCATCGATGCCGACATCGAGCGGCCGCTCCACTCGATATCGATGTCGATGTCTATTTTCTTTTTTTTTTTTCCAACATCGCGATAGTCTCACGATGATAATATCGCCGAGGCAATATTGCAACCCTACCTGAGGGGGACCCAACAAAACCTCGGCGAAAATTCAGGGTCGAAATTTTCGGGCCACCAGAATTTGCAACACTGGCTCTCTAACTGGCCTGCATATATATGTGACGCGCGGACAGGACCTGAAAAGGGCACCGTGTCCCATTAGGCACACCGGCTCAACGCCACGGAGGTCTAGGAGCGCCATCACTCCGGCAACCAGAGGGGGGTGGGGGGGTGGGGGGGTGGGGTGGGGGGGGTGAAGAGAGAGAACGTCCCCGCCACCAACTCCTCTTGCTGCCCCCCCTATTCGTGTGTGTCCTTGCGACACACACGCTACACAGCCGCATGTCCTCACACTGGCACCGGCGCTGGNGGGGGGGGGGGGGGGGGGGGGGGGGGGGGGGGGGTGAAGAGAGAGAACGTCCCCGCCACCAACTCCTCTTGCTGCCCCCCCTATTCGTGTGTGTCCTTGCGACACACACGCTACACAGCCGCATGTCCTCACACTGGCACCGGCGCTGGATGCCAGAGGCGACAGAGAGCCACTGCGCCAAAGAAATCAGCTTTCGTGCGTTGGGACGGGACCACCACCAAAGCCCCATGGCTCCGCCGCCGAATGGGTGCTTTCCTTTTCCTCCCTTGAACCAAGCACAAAAGGCGCACACGAGTGAGGCCCAAAACTTGCTACTCAAGCCACCCAGTGTCTCCCGCACCAAAGGGGGGCTCATCAGCTGAGCCTGCCGGTGTCTTGTCCACTTCGCTTCATCCCACCTCTCTCCACCCCTTCCCCTCGGCCGTGGCCAGACGCCTCTTCTGAGTGTCCAAATTTGATGTGATGTGATGTGACGTCCCATCACCCACATGGAACCCTGCTCCTGGTCCCACAAAGGACAGGTTTGGTGGGAGAACCCCCACCCCCCCCCCGCCTGCCCTATCCCCAAGGGTATCTCGTTTTGGCAAGATGTGCTAGATGAAGCTGGCTTCAAAGCTGAAAATGCGGCGGAAGGTGTCCGGCGGCGAGGTGGGTCACTCTTGTGGACACTGGAGAGAGTGACACATTCACTGAAGAGTGACCCATTCTTTGCTGGTGCTTAGTTTGCAGACCCACCTTATCGTGCCGTGGGTGGCGGCTCTTTATACCACTTTGCATGTTTTCCCTTCACATTAACATAATCTTTCTTTCTTTTCTTTTCTTTTCAATCTTTCTTAAAAAAACCCGGAAATCTTCCTCACAGTCTGTGAGAGAGAAACAGGTTTCACATCTAGAATGTGTTTCTAGAGGGGAAACCGAAACCGAATCGAAATCGACATTTTGATTAGGTTCAGTTTCGATTCCGGTTTTTCGGATACAAAATTCAAAAACCGAGATTAGATTGTAATTGGCCCCAACTCTATGCATGCATGCCTCATCCACAGTTCACTCTGGCAGGTCAAACCATGTGTCTCTCAGCTCTGGTGCTATCCCCCGTCAACGCACCGCCACATGCAATTGAGACTCAACGTGTGATGTTGAGACTTGACATGTGCCCCCCACCACCGCCGCGATGAACCCTCTCCATCATCCGCCTCCTTCCACATTGGGAAAAGCAGCCGTACTCTCCGAGTCCATCAGCACGATGAGGCCAAATGCGGTGGTTGGTTAGGCCGTGCAAGAGAGATACCGACGCGCACACATACGCAGAGGGTCGACAGAGCTGTCATTTTGTAGTGCTCCTTGACCACTGCTGTACTTCGGACAAGTGTAGGCATGCACTGCTCCTTTGGAGTAAGTTCCCTATGTCTAGCCGGTAGACGCCCTATGTGACAAGCCTGTTAAGCGTAATGGTTAGCGCTCTAGAGTTGAGCCGTGAGGTCACGGCTTGGAACCTTGGTAGGGGCAATTTTGTAAGTAACCCAAAAGATGAGAAGAAACTTCTAGGATGCTTCCAATGGAGGGTACCATTTGGCGGTCACACAACGCATGACATGGCGGACTGGTAAGGTGGCCCGGGATTGCCGTGGAAGTGGCCCTCCAAGGAGCCACTGCGCGCACAATTCCAGAGCCGGCTGTAAGACTATAAATACATGTCACTTGCATTTGATTTCTCATAGTTCTTACCTTTGAGACTCCTCACCGAGTTGCCCACCAAAGAAAGACACTAAAGAAGCATTGGTTGATCTAGGCCCCTGGAGTTCGCTCCTCGCGCGAAAGTGATCGGGTGCTAGAGGCACAGCTGCAAGGAAGTGATTCCTAGGAATTGCTCAGTGTGGAACTGTGATCCTGAGGGTGATATCTGCTCCTAGTTGCAATACTAGGAGCGGACATCAAGTGGCATTGTGTCGGCCTTGTTTTCTAGTCCGTCGCCTCAGGCTGGTTGACAAAGGGTTATGGGTCCACACTGACCTGTTGTAAGGCACACTTCTGCGCACTCTCACCCCCCTCTTCGTTTGTAGCGTGCATCAGCTCCATAAGCTCCACCTGCTCCATCTGCTCCATCAAGGGCAACGACAGTTGCTGGCACATAGCAAACAAGGGCTAAAGACAGGCTCTGCCCTTCGAGGTACGACCCTTGGGCCTTAACCAGGATAAGCTCTGTCTGTGGAGGCACAACCCTGGGTTCGCTAGAGTGCATTCCTCTCTGTTTGCAGGTGATCAACGGCTGAGGGGGTAAGCAACAAATCTGCACCTTCCAATCGGTAGCAGACAGCAGCCTACATCGGCCTCAACGAAGCAGAAAAACAGAGTAGCAGACTAGTAGGATGACGCCGCCTACGATGCTCAGTCTTGAGCAGATCAATGGTGGCATGACAAAGTTCACAGGGATTAAATTTCCCTTGTGAAAATGGTAGTTTGAGATTGTCATGAGAGTGCGCGGCTACTTGAAGATGTTCCTTGGAGAAGAGGTTGAACCATTAAAAGATGACCCTGGGTATGAAGCATGGAGCGCCAAAAACAAAATGGCGCTGGTCATCCTTGTGACATCAGTGCATGAGTCAAAGCATGCCCATCTCCACGGCATCACATATACATCGAAGGCTTATGAAAAGCTTGCACATGTGCACTAGTCAACGACTCTGGCTAATCGTCTCTTCATCCTTCAAAAGCTAATTAGGATGAGAGTGAGCGAGGGAGAGTCGATTCCAGACTTCCTATTGCAGTTTGAAGGACTACTACAAGTGACCCAGATACTCTAGAAAATCGACATAACATGTAGGCCATGATTCTCATCATGGCGATACCTGAAAGCTGGGGTCTTCTGATCACCGTCTTGGTCGGTTGAAAGGAGGAAGACCTGACGTATGAGGCAGTGTCCGAGTACGTGCGCAATGAGGTTATGCGTCGCAGCGGGAGTGAGGCCAACATCTCAACCTATGCCGCTTGGGATGATGGTCGCAGTAGCAACAACTCTTCTTCTGGTCAGAGCAGCAGCGGAAGCGGTGGCAATAGGGGAAAAGCTAATGATGGCTGTGGAAAGAGTTCAAAGCGTCCTGGGAAGTGCCACAACTGTGACAAGCCTGGGCACTGGGCACGGGAGTGTAGAGCTCCCAAGAAGGAAGACAAAGACAAGGGTGGCAAGAACGAGGGCGGAGAAAAGGGTAAGAAGAAACTTACCAACATAATGGCTGAGAGCGTGCCCAGGACCAAGGGAGCGACGCTGCTCAAGCTAGGAGCGTTCGCGTTCGACTCTGGCACCGACCATCAGTCCTTTAGGGAGAAGGTTGACTTCGTCTCCATCGAACACACCGACCACCGTTTCCGTTGCGCAAATGGTGGTGTCGCCTACGCTAAGGGCAAGGGAGACAAGCTGATCAGCATCAGTGTCAATGGTGCTCAGAAGGAATTGAAGCTGCAGAGTGTGGTTTGTGTGCCCACATTTGCAACAAACCTCTTGTCGTTCTCCAAAATCACGGACTTTGACATGACGCTTGTCTTCACATAGGAGGAGGCTGTGATCGTCAAGAACAAAGACATCAAGATCTCCTACGCCAAAGATGACCTCGTCGCAGAGGTCCCAAGAGTCCACGGTCTCTACGTGGTTCAGACCAAGCCTACGGAGAGTTCAGATGAGGGACATGCGGGTGCCGCCAAGACGGTGGTACAAACATCTGAGATTGCACGAGAGGCAACTGCTCCGACTGTCACTTCCACCAACGACACAAATGCAAACTGTGGCACATGCGCTTTAAGCACGTAGCCGACAGTATGTTGCATGCAATGCAGCAACAGCAAGTGGTTAGTGGGATTGAGGGTTGCAAGGCAAAAGACGAGGTTGGGTGTAAGAAGCTGTGTGAGCCATGCCCGCAAGGCAAGGCAAAGAGGAAGCGCTTCGAGCGGAATAGTCAGCGTACAGCGGCCATCTTGGACCTGATTCACTCCGACGTGTGTGGACCATTCTACACACCTTCAAATGGAGGCAGCTAGTACTTCCTGACCTTCATCCATGACCACAGCCGCAAGGTGTGGATCTACTACTAAAGGGAAAGGGAGAGGTCAAAGAAAAGCTGCAAGAGTTTGTCGCTATGGTGGAGCGACAGACTGAGAAGTCAGTCAAGGCATTACGTAGTGACAACGGCGGTGAATATGAGACGTGCAAGAGTTGGTTGAGCCAACACGGCATCAACCACCAGACCACTACACCCTACACCCCGCAGAGCAATGGCGTTGCCGAGCGCATGAACCAGATCATCCTTGGCATGACGCGAAGCATACTCTTCGACGTCAAACTTCCACCTCGCTTTTGGGCGGAAGTTGCAAGGATGGCCTGTTACCTTGTGAACCTTACTCTTGCAGCTGCACTTCGTAGGCGGGGCAAGGAGCAGCAAGAGAAACAGCTCAAGTCGCCACAAGAGGTGTGGTCGAGAAAGAAGCCAAAAGCCTCACATCTGAAGGTGTTCGGCTGCACTGCCTGGGCAAAGGTCCAAGCAGGCGAAGGGAGTGGGAAGTTGGATGCTCGTGCCCGCAAGTGCGTCATGGTTGGCTACGACACCGCACATATAGCGTACAGGTTATGGGACCAGACTGCTGGAAAGCTCATCCGAAGTCGAGACCAGTGTTAACCTCCCTTACCGATGTGGTCAGACCACATCGGCCGCGGTACCGCGGTCCACATCGATGTGGCATCGATGTGGCATCGATGTGGACATCGGTGCGATTTTCCCGTGGGCCCATACTTGGACGACCGACGCGTGGCTGTGACACACATTTCGATGCCCACTGGCCGAAGGAAAAAAGAAATGTAGGTACCGGTTCGGCACCACGTTGACGTTCCGCTCCACTATGGCTAGGTGCAGTGTAACTCACGAGAATGCATTCCACGTTCACTATGCACCCCATTGGTGGCATTGTAGCTATGACTTTGCATCGGCCAATAGTGTGCTTCATCATCCTAATCTATCTTGCTTTGCTGGCCGCAGTTTGATGGCCATGCATCACTGGTTGCATGTTTCTGACTGCAATACCGCCAATCGGATTGCCACTGGGTTTCGAGGCCCATGCCTCCGTTGATTTTGCCACGAAAGAAGTTGCTAGTCTAACCATGCAAAGAGGTTTTCGATGTTTTCTTTTCCCACTTTGAAATCATCAAAAAACACTGGTTGCGAACCAAAAATGCAGGGTTTGTGACGACCAGTTCGAGCC
>SZWC01000836.1:92037-103540 GCA_023375785.1 Penium margaritaceum
CTCTCTCCCTCCCTCCTTTCCTCCCTCCCTCCCTCTCTATCCCTCCCCCCTCGCTCTCTCTCTGCCCCACCCAAGCATATGCGGTTGTACCATCACAAGCAACTGTCGTAGCGGTTGCAGCGTTTGTAGCAGTTACAACAACAGGAGCAGAAATGGCTCTTCTAGAAATCGCATCTATACCCATGCACGCATCGTAGTAGCCATAACACCTTCAACATCAGCTGTAGCATGGATCGTAGCAACAGTCGCTTCAACAGCCTAAAGTTTATGTGCACACATGCACACACTGTAGTATCCACAGTAGTTACGATAGCAACAACAAAACAGACTTTCTAGCAGCCTGAAGTGCATGTACACCCGTGCACACGCAGCAGCGGTCATAGCACCTACACGTGTAGCAACAGTCGTCGTAGGAGCAGCAGCTATTCTAGTAGCCTAATGTGCATTTACACGCATGCACACAATGCATTCTCTGCAACAACTACGATAGCAATAGCAGCAAGAACGGGACTTCGAGCAGCTTAAAGGGCATCTGAACTCAGACGCGCACAACACCAGTCGCAACACCTACAGCAATAGGTCTAGCCGTCGCATGAACTGTAGCAACTACTCTAGCAGCCTAAAGTGTATCTGCACCCGTGCACGCACTACACCATCCACAGCAGCTACAACAGCTGCAGGATCGGCAGCAGCAGCATCGGCCGAGTGGGGCATGTAGACAGCTGGCGCCTTGGCATTTGCACGATACATAGAGCCTATTGTCACGTTGCCCACAATCCGGTGTGAGCGCAGCCGCATCTAGAACAAGGTAGCATACGACAAGACCAAGGTGGAAAGTGAGCAGCCTCACCTTCGTTGCAACCACCCCAGCTACGACCCTCGCGAGGACTACAACTACCGTAGTGTTTTTTAAATTCGTCCCTTTTTTGGGAGCCTTTTTGGTGATTTCTGTATTCTCCCAAAATTCGGTCCAATTTAGTTTTTTATGTGGTCGCCTATTAGCACTTGCCCATGGTTATGGAACTCTTAAATTCGCCCACTGTTCAACTCCCTAGGCATTATTATCGAAGAAAAACTCACACGAGACAGTCAAACTACGAAGATTGGATGCTCGAGCTTTGATTATGGCAGGCCGTTGGATCGAAGCCCCCATGTGGCCATTTTCGCGCCTGGCATTGGCTCTCGCTCGTACCTCCGGAGCGGGAGCGAACATGGGCTACCAAGTTTTCGGAATTGAAACACTGATAGGCAAACAACACAGCCAAACCCGGAAGTTTTGATAGTGATTCTCCCATTCTCAAATTAGTTTAGTAAGGAACTCATGGGCGAATCAAAAATAGTTGTTTAGGACGAATATGGATGACACTACGGTACTTCGAGGCGTACGATCGGGCGGACGCTACAGACTACGTAGCGCACTGCCAGTAAGCCTCGGAAAATTCATCAACGCAATAGAATGCACCATCCATGGGGCCTCCATGCAATCAAAGGCCTGATCAAACTCTTGTGAGCTCACCCGTTGCCCATAGACCATGTAACCAGAGTCAACACTCTGCATTTGGAGGGACAAGAGCATCTCCTACAACAGTCCAACGGTCCCCCACACACGGCTACACTGCTCACCCAAGTTCCTACGCCTCTAAGTCTACCTCACCTGCACCTTCTCATATCCTCCCTATCCTGGACGCCATGCTAGTCTCCAGTGCTGCCGTTGCCTCTATCTTTACAACCACTGGTCGTGTTGCTCATACACTTGCTAGAAATTCTGTTGGTAGAGCCAATAAGACCTGTACCTCTGCTGCTTTTCACCAAGGCCCCATTACCGTAGCCGTAGTCACAGTTTCCAAATAAGTTGATGTTGCAGCAAACACAATAGCCTTAACAGCAGCAGTACTAGCCACTGCTCTAGCCAATGCGGTTATCCACGTGTCTACAACACAGGACACCTTTGCTTCATCGGCATCAATGACCAGTCATTACATAATCGTTCTCCTCTCCACTGAATCAGCCGTCTCTACTCTCTCGGCTGCTAATGTGACTAGGATGGCTTGTCTTCTGGTCTATATAGCCTCTACTGTGGCCAAGGTTTCTGTATCAGTCGCCGCAACTTTCCTTCCTCTCTTCTCCCTCCATCTTGAGGCCTCATGAACTCACCTCGTCTCTCTCTGCCCTCTTCGCTCTTTCTTTGTAGGCATGTTTGTGCATCCAGGTCCGATGCTGACAGCACAACCTTGATTTGACCCCCTCGTCACTCATTATTTCCTGTCGCCCATAGGGGTGGGGAAAACTCTACGGAGTATCTCTTGACAGAGTGGAATACTTGTTATCATGCCAGTTGACAACGGCCAGTATGCTGCAATGCACGCAGAGCTGCAGCACCAACACACTGTGCTCCAGGCGGCACTGACTATAGAGCGAGTAGCTGAAGAGTGCATACGTTGTGGGCAGGGCGATCAGGACACCTTTGCAGTTCAGATTGCTGACCTAGTCCTAAACCCCCTCTAGTCTACGGTGTGCTCCATTCCCGCTGCATCCATTGTCGCTGGAATTGGTGTTGTATTTGCCACCACTTGCGCTTTCGCATCCGCTACCTTTGGCTCTAGGCAGTATGACCCCATTGCACCAGTATCTGCAGTAGGCACACCAGCAGCCAAAGCACTTGTTGAGCCTCCGCAAAATCAGCGTGACATTGAAACATAACCACCCCACTTCAGATGGTTTTGTTTCAGTGTCTAGGCCCACAGTGAACATATCCGGAAGTTCTACCATAACCCTGATCCCTTCGGTGTTCCTCCCTTTTTCCGTATCTAGTCAGATTCTGTTTGTACTATTTTCGCCCTCATTACTTAAGAGCTGGACGATCTCACTGATGAGATCAGGTCGTGCAATACTATCCCAGCTCGTCGCACGCCAGCTAACCCAGTTGGCACCTATCCCCTCATCAAGCATCGCGATACATTGGCCGACACTACGACTCAAAGCGTTCTCACCCCCTAGTTCTACAGGCTAGCCATGCATGCTAATGAGACATTTGATGCCTAATGGACATATAGTCTCAAGTTGCTACACGACCTGGACAAAGCAACACCTGGGCAGCTTCCACCAATCCTCTCTATCATCAACATCCTCATCTTCAAGCTCTTACATATCTTCCGTGAATTCAAGGTTACACAGCTCGAGCACCTGTTCAAGATTAATCCCCGCCAGGCATTTGCACCCTCTGGGAGTTTATAGTACAGTACCTCACTGATTCTTGGAGTTCACTGTAGAAAAAACACATTCATGCTACAGTACCTACAACCACCACAATGTTTCCTTGCTCTTCTTAAGCGGCCTCATCCCCGTCCTCCCCATCATCCATCCTCTCATCCTCTACACCTGCTTTCTCCTTTGTAAGTCAAGGGAGCGACAAAAGATGCTGGAAGGGTAAGGTTGGAAACTCCAATGGCAGGTCAAGTAACGGGGAATGCGAGTGTGAGAAGGAAAACGGTTCCAACACCTCCTCCTCTGCCTCCTCCTGTGGCAATGTGATGTGCTATAGCTGTGGCACCATTGGGCACTCTACTCTGAAATTTCCTACACCCAGCGATAATGCTGTTCTGGGCTCTGCCATACGTGCGCACTAGGCTCGCTCTTCTGGTAGCAGTGGTGGCACGGCCTGTGCGTCCTCCTCCACTACCTGCTCCGGTCACCCCAAGTCCATCTCTGCTGATTTAGCTACCTTGAGCACCACTGCAGCCTCATACCCACCGCCTTGTCCTTCAGGATGGGAACCAGCACCTTGGGGTCCTGCCTTCTACAGTCTCCCTTCTGGACCCTATACTCTGTGAGCGTGGTCCTCGCCAGGCTCCTCGCAATAATGTCAGTCCTTAGGCATTGTCATTACACCCGACCCGCCTAAGGACGATCGTAAGTAAGATGTTGTGCTGTCCCACTTTGTCCATCAGTACCATCTTCCTGATTATGGAGATGACAGTGTGCATACATGCCTGGGGTCATTTGCGTGTGAATCTGGTGGAGATTTTTTATGGATCATCCTCTGGTAGCGATCAAAGCTGTGCCCCAATCAATGTTCCATAGATGGAGGATTGTCAGTCTGTTTTCTTGCCTCGTTGCCTTGCTTCTTGTGGTCAGCATGTTCCTCTGCACTCAGCTACCATTACCTTGGGATGTGATCCTACATGTGTGCATGTGTCGGGTGACTTGAGGATCCTGGAATTTGAGGCCACCCAAAGTTCTCAAGCAACAGTTGACCTCTCAGGCATCTCGACGTCGTACATGATCCAATGCGTCTCTGTCTAGAGTTGGGCACTTCGCTTCATCCACTTCTCTTGATGCAATAGGGCTTGCTGTCATTGTGATCCATTCCAACTCTGTTGTGGTGTATGCACTCATCGCACATGATTTCCAGAACACCCTAGATGTCTTTGTCGCAAGCTTAATTGTAGCCTGCTCTATGAAGGGTGTATTCCCAACACTCCCACAAGAGCCTCCCATTGTTTGATACGCTCAAGAGGCAGCTGATGCTGAACTTTGGGAAAATTCCATGTGGGAAGAGTTTAGTGTTCTCAAAAAGTAAGATGTCTACAAGCTGGGGGGTCTTCCAGCAGGTTGCGAAGTCGTTTCAGCTCGTTCAGACCTTTGACGTAAGCAGAGTCCAAACAACAAGGTCGAATAGTACCAGGTTCGCATGATGGCAAAATGGGTTCTCTCAGATCCCAGAAATTGTCATCGATGAATCATTTTCTCCAATCGGGTGGTACACCACACCTCACGCGCTCCTGAGCCTTGTTGCACAGCACGAATACAAAGTGGAATAGATGGAAGTCAACAGCATAGTCTGCATGGAATTCTTGACAAGGAGATTTGCATGGCACAGCCACAAGGCTTTATCGATGGCATGAACAAGGTCTTGGGACCGGAGAAGGTTTTTACTGCCTCAAGCAGTTGCCGCACTTCTGGAACATGGAGATCTTGTCCATCCTTGAGAGAGGTAGTTATCACCGTAGCACAATCGACACTGTGCTCTTTTTTAGTATTCCACAGGAGACCTTTGTGGCCATTCTTGTCTCCTTCTATGAGCTGTTCATTACCTCTCCTAGCCCCTTTACTGTCAAGTGGGTCAAGGCACTCTTGCAATCCATATACAAGATTGGACCCAGCTCGCGTGTTTCTGGGAATGGGGCTGGAGCGCAATCGTCAGCATTGCACTCTACACATGCCATATATGACCAATCACCTCACCCCTGAAACTGTGTATCGACAAGTGTATCGGGCAGTGAACATATCAGTGAACATGGACATCTAGCAAAAACTAGTACGTAGCGCATGTCATCCATTAAAAGTAACACCTTATATGAGGAAATTATGTTTGGGCTCTAGTGACATGAATTGATGTTGGTGATTTCTGAGAAATCTTTGTATATAGGAATACACTTTTTGATACACCAATTGGTGAGTGTATGAATTTGGGGTGATTAACCATGACTCACACATGCAACAATTTTCTTATGTCCACAACATTGGCGAGCGCTTTGCCTCCTTGCTGGCCGAGGTCCCTTGTACGTCAACTCTGATGACCCCAGTAGGGTAGCTCCTACTGAAGTCTCCCAATCCATCAAGGATGAGGGAGTCTTTCAATGTCGCGGATTAACTCAGCATTATCTGGCTCCTCATGTACCTAGCCAGCAGGGACTGAAGCAGACATGAACTTCTTGCTCAACTTTCTGGCTTAGTTCCCTCGGTAACCCCATTAGAGGCAAATTGGGACAGCTCTGCGAGTTGTTGACTACGTGCTCTGAAATGACGCGTTTCAGGCTGTGCTACCGTGCACAACCCTTTGTGGTTGCTGATTACTACATTAAAAATGAATGAGTACATGAAAAAGATGCACATAGTCGCACATGATACATTTTTCTTCTGGACAGGATGACCTGGAAAATAGATGATGAAAATGATGCTAGAAATCAGAGGAACCTGTTTAGGGAAAGAACGTACCTCACATGCACAGTCCCCGGTCTGACTAAGTCAAGTTTAATGCCAATGTATCAGTCAAAAGTCATTGCTTTACGGTGATGAATATGTGGAAAATGGTCTGAGAAGTAGGTCCTTGCACATCTACACATATGGACATGTCATTAATATCACTCCATTTATGATCAATGATAGATCCACTTTCATTTGTAGCTATAGCTATGTGCATTTTATGTTTAAGATCAATAAGAAACTTTTAACACGAGGAAACGTTAGTGCCAATGTCAATGATCATGTAACCAATGATGGTTATTGGTGATGTAGTATGTGTAAATTTGTGTAGAAAATACATGCTAAAATTGTTGGGAGAACAATAGAAAGCACACATATGTAAAAAAAATTAAGGGGAGATGTCTTGCTGCCATGCCATGGCTTCAAAACCATCCCAATTTTGGTTTTCCACAACGGCATCAGCTGTTGTTTCCATGAGGAGTCCTCCTACAACACCCTTTGAGTATTGTGTGCTTTTTCTGTGAAGACGTGAAAGTGTACATGGCTTTTGTATGTCATGGTGAGTCTCTGATAAGGTGATGAGATCAGTGCACTGTAGTTCAGTCGGACCTTACATGGTTGTGAAAAAATTGGATGTTCTAGTGGTAACGTGTTAAATGTACATAGTGAGTTGACTTTGGAAGACAACACACAATTTCCTGTTCATGTAATCGTTTCATCTTGGTAAGAACTTAAACTTTGATTTCATCTTCGACGCAATGACTGAGATGTATAAAACGTAAGTCATAGAAATGACTAAGAGCATCGTAATACAAGTGCTTCTGTTGATAACCTAATAATTCAACGAAGGCTTCTTCATAAAAAGTACACCCTTGTCCCTTGTGAATTACTCTTACATTTTCATCTGCAAGTAAAAGTTGTCTGGTGTCCATTTTTTTGGCACTTTTTCATCGACAATGTGTTTTGAGTATGTTTTTGAAGTTTCTTTCCACCCAGAATATTATCACTTTATTCTTTATGAGTGATTCATGACGGAGAAAGCATGTTGCACCGTTAACCAGATGATCACTAGTGTCTATACTTGAAATTATTTCAGTATGACACCCAACACATTTCAGTATCACACAGTTTTAACGTGTGACTGCTGTTGTCCCTAGCTTCATCCAAAGGATTTTTGCTTTGATTTGAAGATTTTATGATATGCATCTGTGCAATTGTTGTCACGATTGTTTTTTTGTTTTTTGTTTTTTTTTTGTTTTTTTTTTGTTTTGTTTTTTCTTTTTTTTACAAATGAGCCATCATGTTGGCGCATGGAAGTTTGATTTTATGCAGTTTGAGAAGAGGCCAATGAAAATCTCAGGTCAGGAAGTGTAGAATCTTCATCTTTATCCGTAAATAGGTTGAAATGGGAAGTTATCAAGTAATGGGTTGTGTTGGGAAAAGATGGCCAACAAAAATAACATTCACACTATCAAATGGCATAAGTTTTCCTTTCACTATCCTCATCCGTTGTTCATAAATGCACAATACTTTGTCCAACCATTGACATCTCATCCAGAATTATCAACTTCACTGATCCCAACTGACAAGCCAATGTTTTTTTCCATTCAGATGATATAGACATAAAAAAAAAAATTCTAGCATGCCAGTTTGAGAGTGTGGTGTATAGTAAAGCCATCAATGTTGAAGAGAGCAACTCCTATTAGGGCTAGTTTCAGCACTTTCCATCAAGTATGGTCACTGTTTGGGGCAACATTATAGAAATGTAAGAGGGGCTCTTACAATGCACGTACCACTGTAGACTTACCAACACCACCACCACCTGATAAGATTACATGCACAAGTTCCCCCCCCCCTGTGTGAATAATATGTACAATTTCATCAATGAATGCACGTTGTTCCATCATGAGTTTGGAATTTATTCTGAACAATTCTTCACCACTCTTTGCTTTGTCAGAAAACATATGAAGATCCACATGCTCATACTTCATGCCTAGGCCTTCCTCTGAAATGGTTTGCACTCGGTTTTGATTCATGTTGCCGTCTTCAAATATAGCTTCATGTCATGCTCAAATAAAATATTTGAATGCCCTCAAAATCTTCTCCCACTTGAGAGATTTGGGTAAATCATATTCCATTTTTTGCCTTATCTCATTTCTAGTTTCACATTAAAATCAAGTAACCCATTCAAGGTTGAGATCCTCTTCCTTTTGACAAGGCTACAAAAATAAAAATTTCCTCTATTTTTTGTTGATAGTCATCCCTGTCTGCTCGATCATTGACAAACCTGACAAATTTAGACGCTTGTCAGAGACTGTCGTTTTCAACAAAACCATACCTGTTTTTTTGCAACCAAGCACATGGATTTTACTCGTACTTTTTTTTTTGGTGTAGCAAAGGTTGAGAATATGTCATGACCGTCACAAAAAAATTCCTCATCTCCTTTACTTGGTTAAACATCCTGTTCGTAAACAGCTTTATTTTACTGCAGTTTCGTTTTGACATAAGGTCAGCAAATAGCTTTGATTCAAGTTCCATTGCACAACTCTTGTATTGAGATGCTGCAGCACACTGAATGAACACTTCTTCGATTGAAGTCTCAAGCTTGGTTAACTCTTTCCTTGTTTTTCAACAAGTAATCTCTTTCCACAAGGGTTAGAGTTCACAAAAATATGAGACCAATTTGAAAAACTCAACGGAATTCCTGTCATCAAGGTCACTGCCTCATGCACATTGACCTCCCTATCATGAATTAGTGAACTTCCAACCTTCCTCATCAAAGCTTCATATTTTTTCTTACCATCTTATGTATTGAGTGTACTTATCACTTATCTCACTCTAAAGCTTTTTCAATTTTTATCCTATGTACATGTATGAAACAATGTAGCTTGCCACTGCATATGGATGTATACACATCTATATTTCCACATTTTCCACCCAAAGTTTCAAGACGATAGATTTGAATGAGCTCAAATTTTGGTGTTTTTGTTCTTTACTTTTGAATGAGTGTTACCTTCTTCAAGGAAGAAAGAATAGCCATAATTTATTCCACCTTGGAAACTTCACACAATTGGAGGAACTGGTTATATTCAACGAATTCAATAGGGGTACTGAGGGTTCTAACCATTTTCGAAAAATCTGACTTGTGATTTTCTTTCTCATGTTCTGATGTAATTTCATCAAGGAGAAGATGTATGACAGTAAAAGTAATGGTTGATGTGGAAATCCAAAGGAACAGGTCTCGGAGCCTTTCTTTTCCTGACAACAGAAGGTGCACTTATATGTTAGTAGATTTGTAGATCACCAGGCACTTCATCCGAGTTTGTTGTGATGTATTGATCAACCAACTGAAATTTTTAATCTAGGAAGTTGTCCTCCATGTCTGAAGAATATTTTGCCCAAAACAAGACAGTGTGTACTACCACGAGGTTGAAATTCCACAACTAAAAAATAGTCATCAACATCACCAAGTGGACCATTATCTGTCATAATTACATGATTTAGTAAAATTTTGTGAGAGCGATGGAAATACCATGAATTTTTTATTGGATCATTTGAAAAAAAATTGCTTTATCCTGGTATCCAAGTGTGATGATATCCGACATTGACAAATTCTTACCATTCAACACCAACAAAATACCCAACGAGTGTCATTCATACTGAATGAGAAAAAAATGTTGGTTTGTTTTTCTGCTACCTCAGAAAGTTAAAAATGTATTTTTTTTAATCCTAATATGCATTTGTTCCACTCGTCTAAAAAACCAAAATCAATTTGGTATTCCAAAAAAATTACCTTCTCTTCAGGATTTGTCACATATGAATTTAGAAATGTCTTTTTACTTTTAAGCTGCCATGCATGAATTGATGCTATGTCACAAATCATAAGCATCTGGAGCTCATAAATCTTGAAGAAGATGTTGTCATGACAGAGTGAAAATCTCTGGTGTTTATAGAAGAGTCCCCACTTGAGAGCTTTTTGATAAGGGAGAGACAAATTGGACTTTGGATCAGAATAGTTACGTGGTACATCGCCATTTCTTTTTCTTCCACTAAACAGTGATGGAAAACACCTCTCTTAGATTTCATTGTGATGAAAAATATATGAAGGTACATTCTCTTCACATGGCGCTATAGTGAGATGGCCATCTGAATTTTGCATGACCGGATGTGTAAATTACATCGGTTGTTTGACCAAGTCATTTTCAATATCTTCAAAGAGGTTATCATCACTTTTTGTTGTTTCTTTTTCTTCCCTTAGTTTCTTTCTTGTCCCAAGTTTGCGAATGCAAGGTTGACAGTTCATGTACAAGATTGTCCATCTGAACTGTTGACAGTTCAATGCCCAACATTTGGTACATGGGTGAGTTGTTGACCAGATGCTTCCATGATTTGACAATGATGCCTGAACTGATACTGCCAGACCAGGAAAAAGGTATGATATGAAATTTTACGTTTCAACGGAAGACATGCCGTTTCTTTCACTAAAATTAGTCGAGTTAGTTTAGTCACCAATTTAACAACATCCAAGGTTACTGTTGTCATCCCTTTTCCTTGATTCCTTTTAACGACCATGCCTCAAGATTTCAATATTCATGAACAGTGGGTTAATGCACAATAACCTCTCCTCTCAAAACGAAAAGCTCAAAAGATCATGGGGTATTTCATTCATGCTGTAGATCAAATTTTTATCATGAACGGTGTTACAACTCCTCGTTTGGTTTGGGAATCACATTGAGCATGGCATCAAGCCATTGAGGGCCTGTGGCTTCCTCCGCTTCCGCTTCCGCCATCCGCTTCCGCCGTCCGCTTTCGCCATCCGCTTCCGCTTCAGCCATCTGCTGTAGCCGCCGTCGTCGGTTTCCGCCCCCCGCTTTCGCTTCCGCCGTCTTCCGTCGGCCGCTGCTCTCCGGCCTCGGCGTCGTCCTCGCGGGTGCCGTCCGCTGTCGTGGGCCCCGTCCTCGACCTGTCGTTCCGGCCCCCCCGCTCCCCCTCCTCCAGGCCTGCCCCTGTCGGGGCCCCCCTGTCGTTCCAACCCTCCCCCTGCTCTTCCCTTCTCCCCTACTCCCGTTTTCTCCCTCTCTGTCTCGTTCAAGCTCGTTTTTTTTTTCCTTCCTTTCTTTTCTCCTTCCCTTCCCTCACGTCCTGTTTGTTTTTGTGTTCTCTGCTGCAGGTTCGTTCCCCTCCTCGTCCTCCCTGCCTCTGGCCCGGCCTCGGCCTCCTCGTCCCGTGTGCCCGCTCTCCGCTCCTGCCTCGGGCCCCCGTCTCCCTCGCTCCGACCTGTGGCCTGCCCTCGGCCTCTGGCGCGTGGACCCGGCTCTCTCTCCGGGCCCTCGGCTCTCGGTCCTAGGAGTCCGGGCCTTCGGCCTTAGGGTCTAGGCTGTAGTTCTAGTCCTAGCTCTAGACTCTAGACTTTGGACTGTGGACTGTGGAACGTGGACTCTGCTTTGCTGCTTTCGGCCTTTGGCCACAACCCCCCCCCCTGTCCTTGTTCTTCTGCTTGGCTCACCGAGCCCGGGGC
>SZWC01000836.1:132143-139643 GCA_023375785.1 Penium margaritaceum
GGGGGGGGGCACCCGGCCGATCGACGGCCCAGGAGACGACCCCCGGGGGCCGTCGATCCTGGCCGTCGGCGGAACAGGAGGGGGGGGGACCCCTCTCGCTACCCCTCTCGCGAGAGGAGCCCTCACTCCATGGGGGTCCTCGATTTTCTCGAGGTACCCACCGGGAGGGGGGGTTCGCAAAATACCCAAAGAGGGTATTTCTGGAATACCCGGGGTACCCGACTACAACCGAACCCCTGCCATCAGCGAAACCAACTCCAACGGCGCCGGTTTTTACACCGAAAAATCAGAAGAAAAAAAATAGAGCACATCATCCCATTCCAGGGAACCCCCAGGCTCCTGTCCTCATCTCCATCACCTCCAACGAAAACCCCCCCCCTCCAACCACCCACAACCCCACCGACGGAGGCCTCGACGGTCGAATTCAAGGGGGTGGCAACACCAAAACCACCACTGCGGCCAACTCGCAGCAGATATAAGACGACGGGGAAAGGGCCACGCAGTTGGCGAAAGAAGCAGGCAGAGATCCGAGCAGCAGAGCAGGAGAGGGCACGACGACGGGCGGTCAGCGAGGCGCGACAGCAGGCGGCACCGGGCTGTGCAGAGGCGAAGCAAGAGATACAGCAGAAGAGGGGAGAGAGGGAAGGTAGCCCCACGATGAGTATGGAGGTGGACCGAGAAAAGGTCATACTTGGGAGACAAGGCGAGGAGGACAGAGGGGAGGAGGATGCAGCAAGTAGGAAGGAGAAAATGGGAGAGACAGAAGGGATACAGGCCAGTGGGACACCGAGTGAGACTAAGGAACGGCAGGACCACGGAATGGAGGACGGGACTGGGAAGGGACGACAGTCTGCCAGGAGCGGAAAGGGAAAGGGGAACGGCGAGAAGGCAAGCGGACAAGAAGACACAAGGGTTGAGGGGGTGAGGGAGGAGGTTGAGCTCTTAGGGAGGGGCCAGGAGGAGAAAGACGAGGACCGGAGGAAGACAACGGGAGCTGACACAAGCCGAAGCGGCGTAGAAGGAAAGGGCCCGGAAAGCCCACCCCAACGGGAAGACCGCCGTGACCAACGAGGGTGGGTAGGGATAGCGCAAAAACTATGGGAGGAGGTGGTCTTCGCATGCGGGGCGATGCAAGAGGACACCAGAGAAAGGATCCGAGGGTTGTTCCTCCGGTACGACGAAGTCATGGGCGGCCACTTCAGCAGCCTCCAGGGTCAGACGGATGCCCTCCGACAGGAACTGCAACGGGTCCAGGTGGCGCAGACAGTGTCAGACTCGCGCGTGCAAGAGTTATACGAGGCTACGCGCGAGGTGCAGGCGGTAGTCACAGCCCAGGCAAGGGGGAGGGAGCAGGACCGGCTGGAGGACGAGCGAGCACGACGGGAGGTCGTAAGGGGATGTGAGACTCTGCGCGATGTGACACTGGGTGTACTCGACCAGCAGCAGAGAGGACTCGGGGAGATCGCGGGAGCGCTGATTGTTCAATGGGCACTGTCTCAGAAATCTGACCACGTGAATCAGGGTTTGGAGAACAGAGTAGCAGAACTAGAGGAACGGGGTCTAGCACATCGAGTCGACGTGGAGATGGCAGAGGGAGCAGACGGAGAGGAGGGGGTGATCAGGACTGGGGAGACACACATGGAAATGACGACAGGACCCATGGAGACAGGATACGGGGGAGATGCACCGCAATCAACCGAGGGGAGTGGAGGAGAGGAGAAGGATGCAGGAGGGGAGACAAGCGGGAAGGTCCCTAGTGGTAGGGACCATAGCACCCAAGGGAATGGGGGGAACGGAGGGAGCGGAAGGAGGGCAGCCGGAGCAAGCGGATCAGGAGCAGGAGGGGACGAGGAGGAGGGGGAGGACGGGAGGAGACGGAGGGAGGAGGAAGGAGAGACAGGGGGAGAAGAGGAGGAGGAGGAGAAAGGGGAGGAAGAGGAAGAAAAAGGAGAGGAAGAGGAAGGGACCCGAGAGGAGAGGCAAGGAGAAGAGGGTGGGAAGGGCCGCCCACCAAGGGGAGACGCAGGGCCAACATTGGCCATAGTACCATGGACGACAGAGGGGGTCGGAGGACGGACCATGGTGCAGGACAGGCCGGCAGGGGCGCGAAAAGTGCGCATGAAGATGGGGGTGAGGAGACGGCATGGGCATAGGAGGGCCAAGGAAGGCAAGGAAACTCGGGGTCCAGGGGAGGGAGCGATGGCTGCGGGGAGACGGACGAAGACAGGTGATCACGAGACAGACCGAGTACCATCGGGCACATCAGAGAAGGGCGCCGCAGCGGAGGGAGGGGGAGAGGCACCGGAGCGAGAGGAGGGATCACAGCCCTCACCTGAAGAGATAACGAGCGGAGCAGCTGTGTGACACACCCGAGGGGGGGATCGTCAACCACACACGGAGGAAGGAATGAGGCCAGCACAGGCAACGAGAACTATTGGCAGGAGTGGGGACGATATTGCGCGAACACAGGAGACAGAGAACGGAGGAATCCCTTTACAATGGGGCCCGCCATGGAAGTGCCCTTGGATGGGATGCGGGTTCAGGGGAAAAAGCAAGCGGTCGATGAGTGGACACTGGGGCTACCGCCATCGAGGCTACTGCTTGAGGTCGGCGCTCCAGGGCGTTCGGCGACGGCTCCAGGAGGGGACAGCAGAAGTGCGCGAGGGAACTCACCGTATGGAGGGGGGCACCAGGAGGGGGGATCAGGACGGGGACGCCAGCGAGCGACGGGAGTGGATGGCAGGGCGACAGGCACTAGGAGCTGGCCTGGCGGACCCGGAGCAGATCCTTGGGATGGAGGGTTGGCAAGCCGAGCGGCGGAGGATTCAGGAGCGACGGGCGGCACAGCGAGAGGCGCGTCGGGTACGGCGAGTATGGGGACAGCGCGCCCAGCGCGAGCGAGCCCATCGCGAGAGGGAACAGAGCCAGGAGGGGGAGTCCTCCTCCCTGGGAGAACGGATGCGAGGGGAGCAGCCAGGTGACGGAGCGGGTGGAGGAGGACATCCACGGGAAGATGGTGAGTCCCCGAGAAGACCACGGGAGGGACGCGACCACGACCATGGGCCCGGGGATCAGGGGAGCGCGGGAGATGATGCAGACACAGAGGCAGGACGGTTTCTCCGAGAGCTGTTCCCCCTGACACCACCAGAGAGAAGGGGAGAGAGGGGAGCAGTGGGACCGGTGGGCCACAGGCGAGACCGAGAGTCGGAGGAGGGTCTGATGACAGAGAGGGACATGGGACAGCGATGACAGCGAGAGGTCGTTGGACCGGGAATTGGGGGGGGAGGTGCAGCAGTGGCCAGACAGCTGGAGAGAGAGACCACCAGAGACCAGCCTCGGGTGAGAGGAGGGGTGACACGTGCGACAGGAGGGCCTTGAGGAGGAGCTCGGGAGGGCACGACCGTGGGAAAGGGAGGATCGAGACCGTCGGCTGTAGCACCAGAGGGTGCCCAGAGAGGTAGGGGAGACAGCCGCCAGGGCACCACAGGCAGAGGCGAGCAGCAGCAACGGCCGGGGGCTGACGCGGGTGGGGAGCAGAGCGGTGGCCAGCGATGGGAGAGGTTGTGGCGGTGGGCAGAGGGACTGGAGTGGGGCCGACTGTATGGGGCAGATGTACTCCCTCCTTTCATCTACTTGCGAGTCCCAGCAGGCGCGTTGGACTCAGTACGGGCAGCGGTGGCAGTCCCCCTGGTGAGGTGCACATCCCACCCCATGGATGCTGCAGGACCCCTACTCCTCCAGGCAATGCCGAGCCTCATCCTCAGGACGCGTCCACAGCATCGGGGGTACTCAGATACTGAGTGGGTGAGATCACTGGCGACCCGGTTCCTCCAAGGAAAGTGGGAGGAGTTATGGGGAGAGGCCGTCGCGCATGCTCGGCCGGCAGGTCGCGCACCACCACCACGGCGACTGCGTCACAGAGAGGAGGAGGCGAGGGAACAGCGACTACAGAGGGCGGTGACCAAATTCCACCGAGGGAACACGTCTAAGGCATGCAATGCCTTGGACAGTACCTCCTTGGCACCGCCCGGACCAGAGGTATTGGCGCAACTACAGGCGAAGCACCCGGCAAAGGAGCGGCCGACACCAGCATGGGTAGCAGAGGCAGCGAGGCGAGCCCCTACTGGGTTCCCTGATGGGGATGGAGTGCGGAAGGCTCTACTGGACAGCAGCAGAGGCACGGCGGCAGGGCCATCACGCCTTACTTTGGATCATCTTCGACAAGTCGTGGTGGGAGACGAGCGGCTCACGAGGTTGTTGGCACAGCTACTCGCCTCNCTATGTCGAGGACGGCTCCACCCCACAGCTCGGGGCTTTCTTACAGCAAGCAGGCTCATCGCGCTAGCGAAGCCCGATGGTGGGGTACGCCCGATCGCTGTGGGAGAGGCGATTCCACGCCTGCTTTGGAGATGGATGGTCAGTACAGGGAGGAGCGAGATGGAGAGAGCATTGGCGCCGTTGCAGCAGGCGGTGGGAGTGTCGGCAGGGGGGGACACGGTGGTCCACACCATCATGGAGCAGCTGGACCAGCAGGCGGAGTGGGGGCTGCTGAGTATCGACGTAAAGAACGCTTATAACTCAGTGGAGCGAGCAGCCATCTTCGAGGCGGTGCGGGCGAGGGGATTCGAGCGACTCCTCCCAGCACTGGCCCTCTTTTACGACCAGCCTTTGGAGCTATACTATCAGGGGGGGTCCCAACCATGCGTGCTCCAGTCGGAGAGGGGGGTGCGACAGGGAGATCCTATCAGCCCCTTCCTGTATGCCTTGACGCAGCAGGACGCACTGGAGGCAGCACAGGCAGCGATGGGAGGGACCGGCCGGGTGCTGGCGTATTTGGACGACACGTACTTGCTAGGCCCAGTGCAGGAGCTTGAGGCAGCGTTCACTGCGCTGCAGGGAGGATTGGCTGCGGTGGGGATGGAGGTTCAGCCTCGCAAATGCCAGCTATACCTACCGGCGGGGGTGGGCCAGGCGCCGAGGAGCATTGCGGGGGTCCCGCGAGCAACAAAGGGGATGGTGATCCTGGGGTGTCCGATCGGGACAGAGGAGTTCTGTCGAGCGCGGCTTGATCTAGCAGTCCACGAGGTGGAGTAGATATTGGAGACGCTCGTCGACATGCCAGATGCCCAGGCCGCATTCAGCATCTTGAGGGAGTGTACCACTCGCAGGCTGCAGCATCTCACGCGACTGACGCCCCCATCAGAGTGGTGGACGAGCCGGCTGCAGCGATTTGACGAGAAGGTGGGGGGTTGCATCCGCCGACTGGTGGGACTGGACGAGGTGCAGGGGATCAGAGAGCGGCGGGCAGTGGTCCACGCTGAGCGGCAGGCGCGGCTCCCGATCCGGCTGGGAGGGCTCGGCTTAACGGGAGTGGGGGACCTCGCACCCCTCTCGTTCGTATGCAGCCGCCTGCAGTCTTGGCACGCGGTGAGACGTCTCCTCTACCCACGAGGCCCTGGGGACAACGGAGAGGGTGAGGGAGGAGTATGGAGACCATGGATGAGGGGGACGTTTGCAGAGCTACGAGAGAGGGCGTTGCAAGGATTTCCAGATGCAGTGAAAGCAAAGGTCCCACAGCTGGCGGAGTGTGGGCAGGGGAGTCCCAAGCGCCTCTTCCAGGACCTGACAGACGCCGTCTATGAGTGGCGGCTTGGGGAGCTCTGATCGGTGGTAGCAGCGGAGTTGGGAGGAGAGGAGGCACTCCCACAGTTGCAGCAACTTGCGGCGGTGCAGGGGGGGTACAGCGGGGATTGGCTATTGGCACATCCCAGGTCCGTTACCGACCGTCTGTACATGGCACCAGCAGACTGGAGAGTGGCGTGCAGGTTTCGCCTGGGGCTCCCCATTGCACACTTACGCCATACACCGGCGTGCACGTGTGCAGAGCGGAGTCCTATACACCCATGCGCACCGTAGCACGCCCTTCGATGTGTCCAGGGAAGGGGTACGAAGGCGGTCCATGATGCAGTGATGAGAGAGTTGGCAGCAGTGGTTCGCGAGAGCGGGATGGGCGGGGTGACGGTCGAGCACGAAGGCCTTCTACCTGAGGGGCGGCCGGATATCACATGTTTTGACCCAGCCACAGGACACACACTAGTGATGGACGTGGTCATCGCCGACCCGCAGCGGCCGAGTCTGGGGAGGAGGTCGGTGGAGCGGGCGGGCGTGGCATTGGAGGATGCGATGCGCACGAAGGAGAGGAAGTATGGATGTTGGCGACGCGAGGCTGAGCGCGACCATATGGAGTTTGTCTTCCCCGCGATGGAGACCTTGGGGGCCTTCTCGCGAGGCCTCGGCAAGGTATTGCGGACATCGTCAGAGGCGACTGAGCGGAGGTTGGCCCGACAAGGAGGTACCGCAGGGGTGTCGGTGCCGCTACGCGCCCTCCTCAACTTGCGCATGGCAGTGGCCCTTCAGCGAGCACAACCGCAGCAGTTGCGACAGCGGGCCGCGGAGCGGGCGGCGGACACGTCTCTTGACCGGGACATTGCCAGAGCATGGAAAGTGCTGTACCGGAGGGATGAGGGACCATCTGTGGCAGACCTTTGCTTTGTGGAGCGGGGGTAGAGGGACAGGTTGAGTTGGTCAGGATCACCAGGGCGAGTTCAGGGCCATGTGCCAGACCTTACATTGTGTGCTCGCTTTACCGGTGGCTTGTGCGTTTTTTGTGGATTCCACTGTGGTGGAGATCTCAAACTTGCATGTCACATATAAACTCACAGTTCATTGAATGAGATTGATCTATCTATCTATCTATCTATCTATCCGGGGTGGCCGGATATCACATGTTTTGACCCAGCCACAGGACACACACTAGTGATGGACGTGGTCATCGCCGACCCGCAGCGGCCGAGTCTGGGGAGGAGGTCGGTGGAGCGGGCGGGCGTGGCATTGGAGGATGCGATGCGCACGAAGGAGAGGAAGTATGGATGTTGGCGACGCGAGGCTGAGCGCGACCATATGGAGTTTGTCTTCCCCGCGATGGAGACCTTGGGGGCCTTCTCGCGAGGCCTCGGCAAGGTATTGCGGACATCGTCAGAGGCGACTGAGCGGAGGTTGGCCCGACAAGGAGGTACCGCAGGGGTGTCGGTGCCGCTACGCGCCCTCCTCAACTTGCGCATGGCAGTGGCCCTTCAGCGAGCACAACCGCAGCAGTTGCGACAGCGGGCCGCGGAGCGGGCGGCGGACACGTCTCTTGACCGGGACATTGCCAGAGCATGGAAAGTGCTGTACCGGAGGGATGAGGGACCATCTGTGGCAGACCTTTGCTTTGTGGAGCGGGGGTAGAGGGACAGGTTGAGTTGGTCAGGATCACCAGGGCGAGTTCAGGGCCATGTGCCAGACCTTACATTGTGTGCTCGCTTTACCGGTGGCTTGTGCGTTTTTTGTGGATTCCACTGTGGTGGAGATCTCAAACTTGCATGTCACATATAAACTCACAGTTCATTGAATGAGATTGATCTATCTATCTATCTATCTATCTATCCGGGGTGGCCGGAT
>SZWC01000836.1:144643-154948 GCA_023375785.1 Penium margaritaceum
CGCCTGCTTTGGAGATGGATGGTCAGTACAGGGAGGAGCGAGATGGAGAGAGCATTGGCGCCGTTGCAGCAGGCGGTGGGAGTGTCGGCAGGGGGGGACACGGTGGTCCACACCATCATGGAGCAGCTGGACCAGCAGGCGGAGTGGGGGTTGCTGAGTATTGACGTAAAGAACGCTTATAACTCGGTTGAGCGGGCAGCCATCTTCGAGGCAGTGCGGGCGAGGGGATTCGAGCGACTCCTCCCAGTACTGGCCCTCTTTTACGACCAACCCTTGGAGCTATACTATCAAGGGGGGGTCCCAACCATGCGTGCTGCAGTCGGAGAGGGGGGTGAGACAGGGAGATCCTATCAGCCCCTTCCTCTATGCCTTGACGCAGCAGGACGCACTGGAGGCAGCACAGGCAGCGATGGGAGGGACCAGCCGGGTGCTGGCGTACTTGGACGACACGTACTTGCTAGGCCCAGTGCAGGAGCTTGAGGCAGCGTTCACTGCGCTGCAGGGAGGATTGGCTGCGGTGGGGATGGAGGTTCAGCCTCGCAAATGCCAGCTATACCTACCGGCGGGGGTGGGCCAGGCGCCGGGGAGCATTGCGGGGGTCCCGCGAGCGACGGAGGGGATGGTGATCCTGGGGTGTCCGATCGGGATAGAGGAGTTCTGTCGAGCGCGGCTTGATCTAGCAGTCCACGAGGTGGAGGAGATATTGGAGATGCTCGTCGACATGCCAGATGCCCAGGCCGCATTCAGCATCTTGAGGGAGTGTACCACTCGCAGGTTGCAGCATCTCACGCGACTGACGCCCCCATCAGAGTGGTGGACCAGCCGACTGGAGCGATTTGACGAGAAGGTGGGGGGTTGCATCCGCCGACTGGTGGGACTGGACGAGGTGCAGGGGATCAGAGAGCGGCAGGCAGTGGCCCACGCTGAGCGGCAGGCGCGGCTCCCGATCCGGCTGGGAGGGCTCGGCTTAACGGGAGTGGGGGACCTCGCACCCCTCTCGTTCGTATGCAGCCGCCTGCAGTCTTGGCACGCGGTGAGACGTCTCCTCTACCCACGAGGCCCTGGGGACAACGGAGAGGGTGAGGGAGGAGTATGGAGACCATGGATGAGGGGGACGTTTGCAGAGCTACGAGAGAGGGAGTTGCAAGGATTTCCAGATGCAGTGAAAGCAAAGGTCCCACAGCTGGCGGAGTGTGGGTAGGGGAGTCCCAAGCGCCTCTTCCAGGACTTGTCAGACGCCGTCTATGAGTGGCAGCTGGGGGAGCTCCGATCGGTGGTGGTAGAGGAGTTGGGAGGAGAGGAGGCACTCCCACAGTTGCAGCACCTTGCGGCGGTGCAGGGGGAGCACAGTGGGGATTGGCTATTGGCACATCCCAGGTCCGTCACCGACCGTCTGTACATGGCACCAGCAGACTGGAGAGTGGCGTGCAGGTTTCGCCTTGGGCTCCCCATTGCACACTTACGCCATACACCGGCGTGCACGTGTGCAGAGCGGAGCCCTATACACCCATGCGCACCGCAGCACGCCCTTCGATGTGTCCAGGGAAGGGGTACGAAGGCGGTCCATGATGCAGTGATGAGAGAGTTGGCAGCAGTGGTTCGCGAGAGCGGGATGGGCGGGGTGACGGTCGAGCACGAAGGCCTCCTACCTGAGGGGCGGCCGGATATCACATGTTTTGACCCAGCCACGGGACACACACTAGTGATGGACGTGGTCATCGCCGACCCGCAGCGGCCGAGTCTGGGGAGGAGGTCGGTGGAGCGGGCGGGCGTGGCATTGGAGGATGCGGTGCGCACGAAGGAGAGGAAGTATGGACGTTGGCGACGCGAGGCTGAGCGCGACCATATGGAGTTTGTCTTCCCCGCGATGGAGACCTTGGGGGCCTTCTCGCGAGGCCTCGGCAAGGTATTGCGGACATCGTCAGAGGCGACCGAGCGGAGGTTGGCCCGACAAGGAGGTACCGCAGGGGTGTCGGTGCCGCTACGCGCCTTCCTCAACCAGCGCATGGCAGTGGCCCTTCAACGAGCACAAGCGCAGCAGTTGCGACAGCGGGCCGCGGAGCGGGCGGCGGACACGTCTCTTGACCGGGACATCGCCAGAGCATGGAAAGTGCTGTATCGGAGGGATGAGGGACCATCTGTGGCAGACCTTTGTTTTGTGGAGCGGGGGTAGAGGGACAGGTTGAGTTGGTCAGGATCACCAGGGCGAGCTCAGGGCCATGTGCCAGACCTTACATTGTGTGCTCGCTTTACCGGTGGCTTGTGCGTTCTTTGTTGTTTCCACTGTGGTGGAGATATCAAACTTGCATACCACATGTAAACTCACAGTTCATTGAATGAGATTGATCTATCTATCTATCTCTCTATCTATCTATCTATCTACCTACCTACCTACCTTCCTACCTACCTACCTACCTACCTACCTATCTATCTATCTATCTATCTATCTATCTATCTATCTATCTATCTATCTATCTATCCATCTATCTATGAATCAATCAGAGCCGCGGGCGGCGGCGTCGTAGGGGGCTCTCAAACGGGCTTCCAAAGGGGGTGGTCCCGAACAGCTAGGTTCCGTGGCCACGTCAGCGTGGGCCTGCTATATCTGCAGGTCTCTGCGGTCCCGGCGAACCGGGTTTTGCCACGTGGCGTGCCTCAGCGGCTGCACACGCCACGTCATCAACCCGCCCACGTCACCCGCACCTACCGGGCAGCACAGGACATCGTTTGAAGCGCGGAGGATACCGGCGGGTAGCCCTTGGAGAGGGCTCCACACCGGGACCACTCCGGCTCCGCCACGTGGCACACAGAGGGAGCGAGCAGCAAAAAAGCCCGGCGGATTGCTGACGACAGCATTTCCGCCGGGCCATGGTGGGCCCGCTCTGCCTCCATGGGGCACCATTCCGGGCGAGAGCGGGCCCGTTGGATAGCCCTCAGTGGGAGCTTTCCAACGGGCCCACTCCCGCCCTGCCACGTGGCGGGAGTGGGGAGCGAGAGGGAGAAAGGAGAGGCGGCAAACCCCTCAAGGGGGGGTCGGTGGGCACCCATGGCGGGCTGCCACCCCACGCGTGCCGGCCGGGGGCCTCCACGCAGCAGGCAGCAGCGGGGAGGCGGCCGCCGCCACCCCCTTTCCCTCCGCTCATCTCCCCAATCCCTCGTTTGGGGGGGAAGTGGGGGGAGGTGGTCAGCGGGGGGGGGGGGGGGAACGCAAGGGGGCCGGCGGGAGCGGGGCTCAACCGCCGGCCACGAGACGGCGGACGGCGGAGGAGGAGGAGGGGAGCGGCCACGGGGGGGCCACCCGGCCGATCGACGGCCCAGGGGACAACCCCCGGGGGCGGTTGATCCTGCCCATCGACGGAACAGGAGGGGGGGTGGACCCCTCTCGCTACCCCCGCGAGAGGAGTCCCCACTCGAGGGGGCTCCTCGATTTTATCGAGGTACCCACCCGGGTGGGGGTTTCACGAAATACCCAAAGAGGGTATTTCCGGAACGCCCGGGGTACCTGGCAACAATCGAGCTCCCTCCCTCAGCACGCACAACACCAACAGCCCCGATCTTTGCACAAAAAAATCCGAAAAAAAAAGGCCACATCATCCCATTTCAGGGAACCCCCCCGGATCCTACCCTCATCTCCATCACCACCGACAGAAAACTCCTCCCTCCAACCACCCACAACCCCGCCGGCGGAAGCCCCGGCAGTGGAGTTCAAGAGGGTGGAACAACGGGAAACACCACCGCGGCCAGCTCGCATCAGGTACAAGACGTCGGGGAAAGGGCCACGGAGTTGACGAAAGAAGCAGGCAGAGATACGAGCAGCACAGCAGGAGAGGGCGCGACGATAGGCGGTCAGCGAGGCGCGACAGCAGGCGGCACGGGACCCTGCAGAGGCGAGGCAAAAGCCACAGTAGGAGAGGGGAGAGGGAGCAGGTAGCCCCACAACGACCATGGAGAAGGACCGAGAGGAGAAAAAAAAAGGGAGACATGGCGAGGAGGACAGAGGGGAGGAGGGCGCAATATGGAGACAAAAGAAAATGGAAGAGATAGGAGGGCTGAAGGCCAGCAGGGCACCAGCGGAGACTAGGGAGCGGCACGACCACGGTATACGGGACGCGACCGGGAAAGGAAGACAGCCCGTGAGGAGTGGAGAGAGAAAGGGGACCGGCGAGAAGGCGAGCGGACAAGGAGAAGCAAAGGTTGCGGCGGAGAGGGTAGACCTTGGACTCTCAGGGAGGGGCCCAGAGGAGAAAGACGAGAATCGATGGAAGACAACGGAGACTGACACAAACCGAAGCGGAGCAGAAGGAAGGAGCCCGAAAAATACAACTCAACAGGAAGAGCGACGTGACCAACGAGGGTGGGTTGAGATGGCGCGAAAGTTATGGGAAGAGGTGGTCGGGGCATGCAGGGCGATGCAAGAGGATACCAGAGACAGGATCCGAGGGTTGTTCCTTCGCTACGACGAGGTCATAGGCTGCCATTTCACCAGCCTCCAGGGTCAAACGGATGCTCTTCGACAGGAACTGCAACGGGTCCATGTGGCGCAGGCAGTGTCAGAATCGCGCGTGCAAGAGTTATACGAAGCTACGCGCGAGGTGCAGGCGGTAGTCACAGCCCAAGCAAGGGGAAGGGAGCAGGACCGGCTGGAAGACGAGCGAGCGCGACGGGAGGTCGTAAGTGGATGTGAGACTTTGCGCGATGCAGCACTGGGTGTGCTCGACCAGCAGCAGAGAGAACTCGGGGAGCTTGCGGGGGCGCTGACTGTGCAGTGGGCACTGTCTCAGAACACTAACCACGTGTGTCAGGGTTTGGAGAACAGAGTAGCGGAATTAGAGGAACGGGGCCTAGCACAACGAGGCGACGTGGAGATGGCCGAGGGAGCAGACGGAGAGGAGGGGGTGATCAGGACTGGGGAGACACGCATGGCAATGACGACAGGGCCCATGGAGACAGGATACGGGGGAGATGCACCGCAATCGATCGAGGGGAGAGGAGGAGAGGAAAAGGATGCAAGGGGAAAGACAAGCGGGAAGGTCCCTAGTGCTAGGGACCATAGCACCCAAGGGAGTGGGGGGAACGGAGGGAGCGGATGGAGGGCAGCTGGAGCAAGCGGATCAGGAGCAGGAGGTGACGAGGAGGAGGGAGAGGACGGGAGTAGACGGAGGGAGGAGGAAGGAGAGACAGGGGGGAAGAGGAGGAGGAGAAAGGGGAGGAAGAGGAAGAAAAAGGAGAGGAAGAGGAAGGGACCCGAGAGGAGAGGCAAGGAGAAGAGGGTGCGAGGGGCCGCCCACCAAGGGGAGACACAGGTCCAACATTGGCCATAGTACCATGGACGACAGAGGGGGCCGGAGGACGGCTCATGGTGCAGGACAGGCCGGCAGGGGCGCGAAAAGTGCGCATGAAGATGGGAGCGAGGAGACGGCGTGGGCGTAGGAGGGCCGAGGAAGACAAGGAAGCTCGGGGTCCAGGGGAAGGAGCGATGGCTGCGGGGAGACGGACGGAGACAGGTGACCACGAGACAAACCGAGTGTCACCGGGCACATCAGAGATGGGCGCCGCAGCAGAGGGAGGGGGAGAGGCACCGGAGCGAGAGGAGCGATCACAGCCCTCACCTGAAAAGATAACGAGCGGAGCAGCGGTGGGACACACCCGAGGGGTGGATCGACAACCACACACGGAGGAAGGAATGAGGCCAGCACAGGCAACGAGCGCTACTGGCAGGAGTGGGGACGATATTGCGCGAACACAGGGGACAGAGAGTGGAGGAATCCTTTCACAATGGGGCCCGCCATGGAAGTGCCCTTGGATGGGATGCGGGTTCAGGGGAAAAAGCAAGCGGTCGATGAGTGGACACTGGGGCTACCGCCATCGAGGCTACTGCTTGAGGTCGGCGCTCCAGGGCGTTCAGCGATGGCTCCAGGAGGGGACAGCAGAAGTGCGCGAGGGAACCCACCGTATGAAGGGGGACACCAGGAGGGGGGATCGGGACGAGGACGCCAGCGAGCGACGGGAGTGGATGGCAGGGCGACAGGCACTAGGAGTTGGCCTGGCAGACCCGGAGCAGATCCTTGGGATGGAGGGTTGGCAGGCCGAGCGGCGGAGGATTCAGGAGCGACGGGCGGCACAGCGAGAGGCGCGCCGGGTACGCCGAGTACGGGCACAGCGCGCCCAGCGCGAGCGAGCCCATCGCGAGAGGGAGCAGAGCCAGGAGGAAGGTCCTCCTCCCCGGGAGAACGGCTGCGAGGGGAGCAGCCAGGTGACGGAGCGGGTGGAGGAGGACATCCACGGGGAGACGGTGAGTCCCCGAGGAGACTACGGGAGGGACGCGACCACGACCATGGGCCCGGGGATCAGGGGAGCGCGGGAGATGATGCGGACACAGAAGCAGGACGGTTTCTCCGAGAGCTGTTCCCCCTGACACCACCTGAGAGAAGGGAAGAGAGGGAAGCAGTGGGACCGGAGAGCCACAAGCGAGACCGAGAGTCGGACGAGGGTCTGATGACAGAGAGGGACAGGGGACAGCGACGACAGCGAGAGGTCGTTGGACCGGGAATTGGGGCTGGAGGTGCAGCAGTGGCCAGACAGCTGGAGAGAGAGACCACCAGAGACCAGCCTCGGGTGAGAGGAGGGGCGACACGTGCGACAGGAGGGCCTGGAGGAGGAGCTCGGGAGGGCACGACCGTGGGAAAGGGAGGATCGAGATCGTCGGCTATAGCACCAGAGGGTGCCCAGAGAGGTAGAGGAGACAGCCGCCAGGGCACCACAGGCACAGGCGAGCAGCAGCAACGGCCGGGGGCTGATGCGAGTGGGGAGCAGAGCGGTGGTCAGCGATGGGAGAGGTTGTGGCGGTGGGCAGAGGGGCTGGAGTGGGGCCGACTGTATGGGGCAGAGGTACTCCCTCCTTTCATCTACTCGCGAGTCCCAGCAGGCGCGTTGGACTCAGTACGGGCAGCGGTGGCAGTCCCCTTGGTGAGGTGCACATCCCACCCCATGGATGCTGCAGGACCCCTGCTCCTCCAGGCGATGCCGAGCCTCATCCTCAGGACGCGCCCACAGCATCGGGGGTGCTCAGATACTGAGTGGGTGAGATCACTGTCGACCCGGTTCCTCCAAGGACAGTGGGAGGAGTTATGGGGAGATGCCGTCGCGCATGCTCGGCCGGCAGGTTGCGCACCACCACCACGGCGCCTGCGTCACAGAGAAGAGGAGGCGAGGGAACAGTGACTACAGAGGGCGGTGACCAAATTCCACCAAGGGAACACGTCAAAGGCATGCAGTGCCTTGGACAGTACCTCCTTGGCACCGCCCGGACCAGAGGTATTGGCGCAACTACAGGCGAAGCACCCGGCAAAGGAGCGGCCGACACCAGCATGGGTAGCAGAGGCAGCGAGGCGAGCCCCTACTGGGTTCCCTGATGGGGATGGAGTGCGGAAGGNGGAAGGTTCTACTGGACAGCAGCAGAGGCACGGCGGCAGGGCCATCAGGCCTTACTTTGGATCATCTTCGACAAGTCGTGGTGGGAGACGAGCGGCTCACGAGGTTGTTGGCACAGCTACTCGCCTCTCTATGTCGAGGACGGCTCCACCCCACAGCTCGGGGCTTTCTTACAGCAAGCAAACTCATCGCGCTAGCGAAGCCCGATGGTGGGGTACGCCCGATCGCTGTGGAAGAGGCGATTCCACGCCTGCTGTGGAGATGGATGGTCAGTACAGGGAGGAGCGAGATGGAGAGAGCATTGGCGCCGTTGCAGCAGGCGGTGGGAGTGTCGGCAGGGGGGGACACGGTGGTCCACACCATCATGGAGCAGCTCGACCAGCAGGTGGAGTGGGGATTGCTGAGTATTGACGTAAAGAACGCTTATAACTCGGTTGAGCGAGCAGCCATCTTTGAGGTAGTACGGGCGAGGGGATTCGAGCGACTCCTCGCAGCACTGGCCCTCTTTTACGACCAACCCTCGGAGCTATACTATCAGGGGGGGTCCCAACCATGCGTGCTCCAGTCGGAGAGGGGGGTACGACAGGGAGATCCTATCAGCCCCTTCCTCTATGCCTTGACGCAGCAGGACGCACTGGAGGCAGCACAGGCAGCGATGGGAGGGACCGGCCCGGTGCTGGCGTACTTGGACGACACGTACTTCCTAGGCCCAGTGCAGGAGCTTGAGGCAGCGTTCTCTGCGCTGCAGGGAGGATTGGCTGCGGTGGGGATGGAGGTTCAGCCTCGCAAATGCCAGCTATACCTACCGGCGGGGGTGGGCCAAGCGCCGGGGAGCATTGCGGGGGTCCCGCGAGCGACGGAGGGGATGGTGATCCTGGGGTGTCCGATCGGGACAGAGGAGTTCTGTCGAGCGCGGCTTGATCTAGCAGTCCACGAGGTGGAGGAGATTTTGGAGACGCTCGTCGACATGCCAGATGCCCAGGCCGCATTCAGCATCTTGAGGGAATGTACCACTCGCAGGCTGCAGCATCTCACGCGACTGACGCCCCCATCAGAGTGGTCGACCAGCCGGCTGCAGCGATTTGACGAGAAGGTGGGGGGTTGCATCCGCCGACTGGTGGGACTGGACGAGGTGCAGGGGATCAGAGAGCGGCGGGCAGTGGCCCACGCTGAGCAGCAAGTGCGGCTCCCGATCCGGCTGGGAGGGCTCGGCTTAACGGGAGTGGGGGACCTCGCACCCCTCTCGTTCGTATGCAGCCGCCTGCAGCCTTGGCACGCGGTGAAACGTCTCCTCCACCCACGAGGCCCTGGGGACAACGGAGAGGGTGAGGGAGGAGTACAGAGACCATGGATGAGGGGGACGTTTGCAGAGCTACGAGAGAGGGCGCTGCAAGGATTCCCAGAGGCAGTGAAAGAAAAGGTCCCACAGCTGGCGGAGTGTGAGCAGGGGAGTCCCAAGCGCCTCTTCCAGGACTTGTCAGACGCCGTCTATGAGTGGCTGCTGGGGGACCTTCGATCGGTGGTGGTAGAGGAGTTGGGAGGAGAAGAGGCATTCCCACAGTTGCAGCGCCTTGCGGCGGTGCAGGGGGAGCACAGTGGGGATTGGCTATTGGCACATCCCAGGTCCATCACCGACCGTCTGTACATGGCACCAGCAGACTGGAGAGTGGCGTGCAGGTTTCGCCTTGGGCTCCCCATTGCACACTTATGCCATACACCGGCGTGCACGTGTGCAGAGCGGAGTCCTATACACCCATGCGCACCGTAGCATGCCCTTCGATATGTCCAGGGTAGGGGTACGAAGGCGGTCCATGATGCAGTGATGAGAGAGTTGGCAGCAGTGGTTCGCGAGAGCGGGATGGGCGGGGTGACGGTCGAGCACGAAGGCCTTCTACCTGAGGGGCGGCCGGATATCACATGTTTTGACCCAGCCACGGGACAAACACTAGTGATGGACGTGGTCATCGCCGACCCGCAACGGCCGAGTCTAGGGAGGAGGTCGGTGGAGCGGGCGGGCGTGGCCTTGGAGGATGCGGTGCGCATGAAGGAGAGGAAGTATGGACGATGGCGACGCGAGGCAGAGCGCGACCATATGGAGTTTGTCTTCCCCACGATGGAGACCTTGGGGGCCTTCTCGCGAGGCCTCGGCAAGGTATTGCGGACATCGTCAGAGGCAACCGAGCGGAGGTTGGCCCGACAAGGCGGTACCGCAGGGGTGTCGGTGCCGCTACGCGCCCTCCTCAACCAGCGCATGGCAGTGGCCCTTCAGCGAGCACAAGCGCAGCAGTTGCGACAGCGGGCCGCGAAGCGGGCGGCGGACACGTCTCTTGACCGGGACATTGCTAGAGCATGGAAAGTGCTGTATCGGAGGGATGAGGGACCATCTGTGGCAGACCTTTGCTTTGTGGAGCGGGGGTAGAGGGACAGGTTGAGTTGGTCAGGATCACCAAGGCGAACTCAGGGCCATGTGCCAGACCTTACATGGTGTGCTAGATTTACCGGTGGCTTGTGCGTTCTTTGTTGATTCCACTGTGGTGGAGATCTCAAACTTGTATGTCACATGTAAACTCACAGTTCATTGAATGAGATTGATCTATCTATCTATCTATCTATCTATCTATCTATCTATCTATCTATCTATCTATCTATCTATCTATCTATCTATCTATCTATCTATCTATCTTTCTATCTTTCTATGTATTATCTATCTATCTATCTATCTATCTATCTATCTATCTATCTATCTATCTATCTATCTATCTATCGATCTATCTATCTACCTACCTGCCTACCTATCTATCTATCTATCTATCTATCTATCTATCTATCTATCTATCTATCTATCTATCTTTCTATCTATCTATCTATCTATCT
>SZWC01000836.1:165065-182467 GCA_023375785.1 Penium margaritaceum
CTCTCTCTCTCTCTCTCTCTCTCTCTCTCTCTCTCTCCCTCCCTCCCTCATTTCCTCCCTCCCTCCCCCTCCCTCCCTCCCCTCTCCCTCTCTCTGTCTCTACCCCACCCAAGCATATGCGGTTGCACCATCACAAGCAATTGTCGTAGCAGTTGCAGCATTTGTAGCAGCTGTAACAACAAGAGCAGAAGTGGCTCTTCTAGCACCCTAAATCGCATCTATATCCATGCACACATCGTAGTAGCCATAACACCTTTAACATCAGTTTTAGCATGGATCGTAGCAACAGTCACTTCTACAGCCTAAAGTGTATCTGCACATATGCACACACTGTAGTATCTACAGATAGCAGCAGCAACACACTCTACCAGCCTAAAGTGCATCTGAACACAGACACGCACAACACCAGTCGCAACACCTACAACAATAGGTGCAGCCGTCACATGAACTGTAGCAATTACTCTAGCAGCCTAAAGTGTATCTGCACCCGTGCACGCACTACACCATCCACATAAGCTACAACAGCAGCAGGATCTGCAGCAGCAGCATCGGCCGAGTGGGGCATGTAGACAGCTTGTGCCCTGGCATTCTCACGGTACATGGAGCCTATTGCCACGTCGTCCACAATCCGGTGTGAGTGCAGCCGCATCTAGAACGAGGTAGCATACAAGAAGACCAAGGCGGAATATGAGCAGCCTCGCCTTCATTGCAACCACCCCAGCTATGACCCTGGCAAGGACTACAACTACTCCAAAGCGTACGATCGGACGGACGCTACGAACTACGTAGTGCACTGCCAGTAAGCCTCGGAAAATTCATCAGCGCAATAGAATGTGCCATCCATGGGGCCTCCATGCAATCAAAGGCTTGATCAAACTCTTGTGAGCTCACCCATTTCCCATAGAACACGTAACCAGAGTCAGCACTCTGCATGTGGAGGGACAATAGCATCTCCTACAGCAGACCAACGGTCCCCCACACATGGCAACACTGCTCACCCAAGTTCCTACACTCTAAGTATACCTCACCTGCACCTTCTCATATCCTCCCTATCCTGGACGCCATGCTAGTCTCCAGTGCTGCCGTTGACTCTATCTTTACAGCCACTGCTCGTGCTGCTCATACACTTGCTAGAAATTCTGCTGGTAGAGCCATTAAGACCTGTACCTCTGCAGCTTTTCACCAAGGTCCCATTGCTGTAGCCGTAGTCACAGTTTCCAAATAAGTTAAAGTTGCAGCAAACACAATAGCCTCAACAACAGCAGTACCAGCGACTGATCTAGCCAATGTGCTCATCCACGTGTCCACGACACAGGCCACCTCTGCTTCATCGGCATCAATGACCATTCATTACGTACTCGTTCTCCTCTCCACTGAATCAGCCGTCTCTACTCTCTCGGCTGCTGATGTGACTAGGATGGCTTGTCTTCTGGTCTCTACTGTGGCCATTGTTTCTGTATCAGTCGTCGCAACTTTCCTTCCTCTCTTCTCCCTCCATCTTTAGGCCGTGTGAACTCACCTCTTCTCTCTCTGCCCTCTTCCCTCTTTCTGTGTAGGCATGTTTGTGCATCCAGGTTCGATGCTGACAGCACAACCTTGATTTGACCCCCTCGTCACTCACTATTTTCTGTCGCCCATAGGGCTGGGGGAAACTCTATGAAGTATCTCTTGACAGAGAGGCATACTAGTTATCATGCCAGTTGACCACGGCCAGTCTGCTACAATGCACGCAGAGCTGCAGCACCAACACACTGTGCTCCAAGAGGCACTGAATATAGATCGATTAGCTGAAGAGTGTTTGCATTGTGGGAAGGGCGATCAGGACACCTTTGCATTTCAGATTGCTGACCTAGTCCTAAACCCCCTCTAGCCTACGCTGTGCTCCACTCCCGCTGCATCTATTGTTGCTGGCATTGGTGTTGTATTTTCCACCACTTGCGCTTTCGGATCCGCTAACTTTGGCTCTAGTCAGTCTAACCCCTTTGCATCAGTATGTACAGTAGGCACACAAGCAGCCAAAGCACTTGTTGAGCCTCCGCAACATCAGCGTGACATTGAAACATAACCACCCCACTTCAGATGGGTTTGTTTTAGTGTCTAGGCCCACAGTGAACATATCCAAAAGTTCTACCATAACTCTGATCCCTTCAGTGTTCCTCCCTTTTTCCGTATCTATTCAAATTCTGTCTGTACTATTTTCGCCCTCATTACTTAAGAGCTGGACGATCTCACTGATGAGATCAGGTCGTGCAATACTAACCCAGCTCGTCGCACGCCAGCTAACCCAGTTGGCACCTATCCCCTCATCAAGCATCGCGATACATTGGCCGACACTACGAATCACCGTCTAGTTCTACACGCTAGCCATGCATGCTGATGACACTTTTGATGCCTAATGGACATGTAGTCTCAAGTTGCTACACGACCTGGACAAAGCAACACCTGGCAAGCTTCCACCAATCCTCTCTATCATCAACATCCTCATCGTCAAGCTCTTACATATCTTCCGTGAATTCAAGGTTGTACAGCTCGAGCACCTGTTCCAGATTAATCCCCGCCAGGCACTGGCACCCTCTGGGAGTTATTAGTACAGCACCTCACTGGTTCTTGGAGTGCACTGTAGAACAAATACATTCATCATGCTACAGTACCTACAACCACCACAATGTTTCCTTGCTCTTCTTAAGCGGCCTCATCACCGTCCTCCCCATCATCCACCCTCTCATCCTCTACACCTTCTTTCTCCTTTGTAAGTCAAGGGAGCGACAGAAGACGCTGGAAGGGCAAGGTTGGAAACTCTAATGGCAGGTCAAGTAACGAGGAATGCAGGTGTGGGAAGGCAAAAGGTTCCACCACCTCCTCCTCTACCTCCTCCCGTGGCAATGTGATGTGCTATAACTATGGCGCCATTGGACACTCTACTCTGAAATTTCCTACACCCAGCGACAATGCTCGTCTGGCCTCAGCCATACGTGCCCACTAGGCTCGCTCTTGTGGTAGCAGTGGTGGCACGGCCTGTGCGTCCTCCTCCACTACCTGCTCCGGTCACCCCAAGTCCATCTCTGCTGATGTAGCTACCTTGAGCACCACTGCAGCCTCATACCCACAGCCTTGTCCTTCAGGATGGGAACCAGCATCTTGGGGTCCTGCCTTCTACAGTCTCCCTTCTGGACCCTACACTCTGCGAGCGTGGTCCTCGCCATGCTCCTCGCAGTAGTGTCAGTCCTCAGGCATTTTTATTACACCCGACCCGCCTCAGGACGATCGTAAGTTAGAAATTGTGCTGTCCCACTTTGTCCATCGGTACCATCTTCCTGATTATGGAGATGACAGTGTGCATACATGCCTGGGGTCATTTGCGTGTGAATCTGGTGGATATTTTTTCTGGATCATCCTCTGGTAGCGATCAAAGCTGTGCTCCATGGATGTTCCATAGATGGAGGATTGTCAGTCTGTTTTCTTGCCTCGTTGCCTTGCTTCTTGTGGTCAGCATGTTCCTCTGCACTCAGCTACCATTACCCTGGGATGTGATCCTACATGTGTGCATGTGTGGGGTGACTTGAGGATCCTGGAATTTGAGGCCACCCAAAGTTCTCAAGCAACAGTTGACCTCTCAGGCATCTCGACATCGTACATGATCCAATGCGTCTCTTTCTAGAGTTGCGCACTTCGCTTCATCCACTGGTCTTGATGCAATAGGGCTTGCTGTCATTGTGATCCATTCCAACTCTGTCGTGGTGTATGCACTCATCACGCATGATTTCCAGAACACCCTAGATGTCTTTGTCGCAAGCTTAATTGTAGCCTGCTTTATGAAGAGTGTATTCCCAACACTCCCACAAGAGCCTCCCATTGTTTGATACGCTCAAGAGGCAGCTGATTCTGACCTTTGGGAAAATGCCATGTGGGAAGAGTTTAGTGTTCTCAAAAAGTAAGATGTCTACAAGCTGGTGGATCTTCCAGCAGGTTGTGAAGTTGTTTCAGCTCGTTCAGACCTTTGACGTAAGCAGAGTCCAAACAACAAGGTCAAATAGTACCAGGTTTGCATGACGGCAAAATGGGTACTCTCAGATCCCAGACATTGTCATCGATGAATCATTTTCCCCAATCGGGTGGTACACCAATCCTCACGCGCTCCTGAGCCTTGTTTCACAGCACGAATACAAAGTGGAATACATGGATTTCAACAGCGTAGTCTGCATGGAATTCTTGACAAGGAGATTTGCATGGCACAGCCACAAGGCTTTATCGATGGCACAAACAAGGTCTTGGGACTGGAGAAGTTTTTTTACCGCCTCAAGCAGTTGCCGTACTTCTGGAACATGAAGTGTTGTCCATCCTTGAGAGAGGTGGTTATCACCGCAGCACAATCGACACTGTGCTATTTTTTTGTATTCCACAAGAGACATTTGTGGCCATTTTTGTCTCCGTCTATTAGCTTTTCATGACCTCTTCTAGCACCTTTACTGTCGAGTCGGTCAAGGCCCTCTTGCAATCCAGATACAAGATTGGACCCAGCTCGTGTGTTTCTGGCAATGGGGCTGGAGCGCAATCATCAGCATCACACTCTACACATGCAACAATTTTCTTATGTCCACAACATTGGCAAGCGCTTTGCCTCCTTGCTGGCCGAGGTCCCTTGTACGTCAACTCTGATGACCCCAGTAGGGTAGCTCCTACTGAATTCTCCCAATCCATCAAGGATGAGGGAGTCTTTCAATGTCGCGGATTAACTCAGCATTATCTGGTTCCTAATGTACCTAGCCACCATGACTGAAGCAGACATGAACTTCTTGCTCAACTTTCTGGCTTAGTTCCCTTGGTAACCCCAATAGAGGCAAATTGGGACAGCTCTGCCTGTTGTTGACTACGTGCTCTGAAATGACGCGTGTCTGGCTGTGCTACCATGCACAACCCTTTGTGGTTGCTGATGACTACATTGAAAATGAATGTGTGCATGAAAAGGTTGCACATAGTCGCACATGAAACATTTTTCTTCTGGACAGGATGACCTGGAAAATAGATGACGAAAATGATGCTAGAAATCAGAGGGAACCTGTTTAGGGAAAGAACGTACCTCACATGCACGGTCCCCGGTCTGACTAAGTCAAGTTTAATGCCAATGTATCAGTCAAAAGTCATTGCTTTACGGTGATGAATATGTGGAAAATGGTCTGAGAAGTAGGTCCTTGCACATCTACACATATGGACATGTCATTAATATCACTCCATTTATGATCAATGATAGATCCACTTTCATTTGTAGCTATAGCTATGTGCATTTTAGATTTAATATCAATAAGAAACTTTAAACACGAGGAAACGTTAGTGCCAATGTCAATGATCATGTAACCAATGATGGTTATTGGTGATGTAGTATGTGTAAATTTGTGTAGAAAATACATGCTAAAATTGTTGGGAGAACAATAGAAAGCACACATCTGTACAAAAAAAGGGGGAGATGTCTTGCTGCCATGCCATGGCTTCAAAACCATCCCAATTTTGGTTTTCCACAATGGCATCCGCTGCTGTTTCCATGAGGAGTCCTCCTACAATACCTTTTGAGTATTGTGCACTTTTTCTGTGAAGACGTGAAAGTGTACATGGGTTTTGTATTTCATGGTGAGTCTCTCATAAGGTGATGAGATCAGTGCACTGTAGTTCAGTCGGACCTTACATGGTTGTGAAAAAATTGGATGTTCTAGTGGTAACGTGTTAAATGTACATAGTGAGTTGACTTTGGAAGACAACACACAATTTCCTGTTCATGTAATCGTTTCATCTTGGTAAGAACTTAAACTTTGATTTCATCTTCGACGCAATGACTGAGATGTATAAAACGTAAGTCATAGAAATGACTAAGAGCATCGTAATACAAGTGCTTCTGTTGATAACCTAATAATTCAACGAAGGCTTCTTCATAAAAAGTACACCCTTGTCCCTTGTGAATTACTCTTACATTTTCATCTGCAAGTAAAAGTTGTCTGGTGTCCATTTTTATGGCACTTTTTCATCGACAATGTGTTTTGAGTATTTTTTTTAAGTTGCTTTCCGCCCAGAATCTTATTACTTTATTGTTTATGAGTGATTCATGACGGAGAAAGCATGTTGCACCGTTAACCAGATGATCACTAGTGTCTATATTTGAAATGATTTGAGTATGACACCCTACATACATACCAGTTTTAACGTGTGACTTCTGTTGTCCCTAGCTTCATCCAAAGGACTTTTGCTTCTATTTTAAGATTTTATGATCTACATCTGTGCAATTGTTATCACGATTGTTTTTTTTACAAATGAGCCATCATGTTGGCGCATGAAAGTTTGACTTTATGCAGTTTGAAAAGAGGCCAATGAAAATCTCAGGTCAGGAAGTGTAGAATCTTCATCTTTTTCCGTAAAAGGTTGAAATGGGAAGTTATCAAGTAATGGGTTGAGTTGGGAAAAGATGGCCAACAAAAAGAACTTTCACACTATCAAATGGCATAAGTTTTCCTTTCACTATCCTCATCCGTTGTTCAGAAATGCACAATACTTCATCCAACCATTGACATCTCATCCACAATTATCAACTTCACTGATCCCAACTGACAAGCCATTGTTTTTTGCCATTCAGATGATAGAGACATACACAAAATTTTCTAGCATGCCAGTTTGAAAGTGTGGTGTATAGTAAAGCAATCAATGTTGAAGAGAGAAACTCCTATTAGGGCTAGTTTCAGAACTTTCCATCTAGTATGGTCACTGTTTGCGGCAACATTATAGAAATGCAAGAGGGGCTCTTACAAAGCATGTACCACTGTAGACTTACCAACACCAGCACCACCTGATAAGATGACATGCACAAGTTCCCCCCTTGTGTGAATACTATGTAAAATTTCATCAATGAATGCACGTTATTCCATCATGAGTTTGGAATTTATTCTGAACAATTCTTCACCACTCTTTGCTTTGTCAGAAAACATATGACGATCCACATGCTCATACTTCATGCCTAGGCCTTCCTCTGAAATGGTTTGCACTCGGTTTTGATTCATGGTGCCGTCTTCAGAGATAGATTCATGTCATGCTCAAAGAAGACATTTGAATGCCCTCAAAATCTTCTCCCACTTGGAATATTTGATCATATTCCATCTTTTGCCTTATCTCATCTCTATTTTCACATTAAAATCAGGTAACCCATTCAAGGTTGAGATCCTATTCCTTTTGACAAGGCTAAAAAAATAAACATTTCCTCTCTTTTTTGTTGATAGTCATCCCTGTCTGCTCGATCATTGACAAACCTGATGAATTCAGACGCTTGTCGGAGACTGTCCATTTCAACAAAACCATAACTGTTTTCTTGCAACCAAGCACATGGATTTTACTCGTACTTTTCTTTTGGTGTAGAAAAGGTTGAGAATATGTCATGACCGTCACAAAAAGGTTGAGAATATGTCATGTCCTCATCTCCTTTACTTGGTTAAACATCCTGTTTGTAAACTGCTTTATTTTACTGCAGTTTTGTTTCGACATAAGGTCAGCAAATAGCTTTGATTCAAGTTCCATTGCACGACTCTTGTATTGAGATACTGCAGCAAACTACATGAACACTTCTTCGATTGAAGGCTCAAGCTTGGTTTACTCTTTCCTTGTTTTTCAACAAGTAATCGCTTTCCACAAGGGTTAGAGTTCACAAAAACAAGAGACCAATTTGAAAAACTCAACGGCATTCCTTTCATCAAGGTCACTGCCTCGTGCGCACTGACCTCCCTATCATGAATTAGTGAACTTCCAACCTTCCTCATCAAAGCTTCATATTTTTTCTTACCATCTCATGTATTCAATGTATTTATCACTTATCTCACTCTAAAGCTTTTTCAATTTTTATCCTATGTACATGTATGAAACAATGTACCTTGCCATTGCATATGGATGTATACACATCTATATTTCCATATTTGCCATCCAAAGTTTCAAGACGATAGATTTGAATGAGCTCAAATTTTGGTGTTTTTGTTCTTTACTTTTGAATGAGTGTTACCTTCTTCAAGGAAGAAAGAATAGCCATAATTTATTCCACCTTGGAAACTTCACACAATTGGAGGAACTGGTTACATTCAATGAATTCAATAGGGGAACTGAGGGTTCTAACCATTTTCGAAAAATCTGACTTGTGATTTTCTTTCTCATGTTCTGATGTAATTTCATCAAGGAGAAGATGTATGACAGTAAAAGTAATGGTTGATGTGGAAATCCAGAGGAACAGGTCTCGGAGCCTTTCTTTTCCTGACAACAGAAGGTGCACTTATATGTTAGTAGATTTGTAGATCACCAGGCACTTCATCCGAGTTTGTTGTGATGTATTGATCAACCAACTGAAATTTTTAGTCTAGGAATTTGTCCTCCATGTCTGAAGAATATTTTGCCCAAAACAAGACAGTGTGTACTACCACGAGGTTGAAATTCCACAACTCAAAAATAGTCATCAACATCACCAAGTGGACCATTATCTGTCATAATTACATGATTTAGTAAAATTTTGTGAGAGCGATGGAAATACCATGAATTTTTTATTGGATCATTTGAAAACAAATTGCTTTATCCTGGTATCCAGGTGTGATGATATCCGACATTGACAAATTCTTACCATTCAACACCAACAAAATACCCAACGAGTGTCATTCATACTGGCTGAGAAAAAAATGTTGGTTTGTTTTTCTGCTACCTCAGAAAGTTAAACATGTATTTTTTTAATCCTAATATGCATTTTTTCCAGTCATCTAAAGAACCAAAATCAATTTGGTTTTCCAAACAAATTACCTTCTCTTCAGGATTTGTCACATATGAATGTAGTAATTTTTTTTATTTTAAGCTGCCATGCATGAATTGATGCTATGTCACAAATCATTATCATCTGGAGCTCATAAATCTTGAAGAAGATGTTGTCATGACAGAGTGAAAATCTCTGGTGTTTATAGAAGAGTCCCCACTTGAGAGCTTTTTCATAAGGGACAGAAAATTTGGACTTTGGTTCAGAATAGTTACGTGGTACACCGCCATTTCTTTTGCTTCCACCAAAAAGTGTTGGAAAACACCTCTCTTAGATGTCATTGTGATGAAAAATATATGAAGGTACATTCTCTTCACATCGCGCTATAGTGAGATGGCCATCTGAAAGTTGCATGACCGGATGTGTAAATTACATCGGTTTTTTGACCAAGCCATTTTCAATATCTTCAAAGAGATTATCATCAATTTTTGTTGTTTCTTTTTCTTCCCTTAGTTTCTTTCTTGTCCCAAGTTTGCGAATGCAAGGTTGACAGTTCATGTACAAGATTGTCCATCTGAACTGTTGACAATTCAATGCCCAACATTTGGTACATGGGTGAGTTGTTGACCAGATGCTTCCATGATTTGACGATGATGCCTGAACTGATACTGCCCGACCAGAAAAAAGGTGTAATATTAAAGTTTACGTTTCAACGGAAGACATGCCGTTTCTTCCACTAAAAGTAGTCGAGGTAGTTTAGTCACCAATTCAACAACATACAAGGCTACTGTTGTTATCCCTTCCCCTTCATTCCATCTGACGGCCATGCCTCAAGATTTTAATATTCATGAACGGTGTGTAAATGCACAATAACCTCTCCTCTAAAAAATTAAGGCTCAAAATCTCATGGGGTATTTCATTCATGACGTAAATCAAATATTTATCATGAAATGTGTTACAACTCCTCGTTTGGTTTGGGAATCATGTTGAGGGTATAAACGCTTTCCATCACCATCCTCATGAGTGAGGACTGTCAATTGAAAAGAGAATAAAACAATAAGAACAAGGAAAGTATGGACNTTTAATATTCATGAACGGTGTGTAAATGCACAATAACCTCTCCTCTAAAAAATTAAGGCTCAAAATCTCATGGGGTATTTCATTCATGACGTAAATCAAATATTTATCATGAAATGTGTTACAACTCCTCGTTTGGTTTGGGAATCATGTTGAGGGTATAAACGCTTTCCATCACCATCCTCATGAGTGAGGACTGTCAATTGAAAAGAGAATAAAACAATAAGAACAAGGAAAGTATGGACCATCCATCGTATCCCTTTCAAATGCATAAACACTATTTTTTTCCCTAGTTGAGGATGGCACTGGTCCAAACTCTTCCTGAACCAAGCCATTTAAAATGATATTTTGAATCAGTGTCTTTCACTACGACCAGATGTTTCAAATTAAAAAAAGTAGTCTTTGGCTGAGATGTGGGACCATAGTAGTGCAGATACTCATGCACAAAACTAGTAGCCACTGGAGACATAAATCCATATTTGTGTTTAGACACCACAAGACATTTATATTTAACCCAATGTGTATACCTCACCTCATACACACCATCATACATATTTCCCACAGCCCGACAAAATTCCTTGTACCTCTTTGCAACCTCCTTTTTTATTGCATCATGAACGGTTGCCATTGGCATATCCTTTGTCGTTTAGGACATATTTCATGAAAATCAATTATGTCTTTGTGGTTTTCATTCACAATGATGTCAGTTTTGACATATTCATATTGCATACATGTGTTTGTGTTTGTATCACATCATACATTCAATACACGGTTCTCTCTTTGGATTTCCAACAAAATATTTGTAAACCAACTACTTCTCACTTCCTGTTGTACTAATTGTGAGGATATTTGTAAACGTTTTTTTTCTGTACACTCAACTTTTAAATCACTCGCGGACCGCATAAGAACAGGTGTTCTGCACAAAGACACAAGAAATTTCCATACACCTCATTCAAACTTTTTGCTGTTGGTGACATTGGTAAGAGTAGCTACTCTGCATGTATCATTTGCTGTCATATTAAACTCACATTGTACAAATTTCTGAGATTTCATTGATGATCCAAAAAAAGGCTCCTCGGATGTAGTTTCTAAGATTTTAAATGCCTATTTGAGAACTTCAGATGAACAGACATTGAATACACATCATTTGACCAAAAAAAAGATGAAAACATAATTTTGTTGTTCTGCCACAGAGAAAAACGTTTTTTATACATCTGGGCTGCTACCAAAATTCCAGCAAAAGACCCTCATGTCCTCTTTGTACATATTTACTTTATATACATATGTGAAGTAACCCAAACTTGTGCATTCGAAGTACACAAAGCTAATCAATGCATGAAAAACTAAGAAGCTCCTGTATGATGATTTCTCTACGTACCAAGCATTTTTTTGTCTCTATCACATATCAACAACAAACAAAAAAGGTTGACCTTGCTGTAGCACTTTTGTGTGGCATGATGCTAAGTTGGTGTTTTGATCTAAAGGCCATCCAATGGCAGCAGGAGACAGGCGGGTCTCATCAACGGCCAAAGACACCCGTCTCATATCACCGACCATAGTCGTTCTGACCCTGGAGCAGATCAACCCGCAATAGAAAGACGCACTAACGCCACCAACTGATTGGAACAGGTTCTTGCGTCCGGTGCTCGCCCATTTTGGATGAATGAACGAGAATTCTGACGCTCGATAAAAGCTCCAACGTCTCCGTCAGCAGTGTAGTAGGCAGAGTATGTAGAGAGATTCCGCAAGATAATTACTGGTGTAGATATCGCCCCTGACAAGCTCCATTTTCTCTACAACAACAGCCTCAAACAAGACATGTAACGATCGATCGCCATTTTTGGCATCCAAAACAACTTACTACAGATGATCGTAGCAGCAGAAGGATCGGAAGTGCTGACTACAATGCTCGGATCCAGGAATCCTATGGCTGATGACCTCCCAACCACAATAATCGTGGGAACGGAAAATGCCAGTTGGGGGACTCCTCCACTTTGATGGAAGTGGACGACATTGACCGGAGAGATGTGCGCACCTACTACAATTGCGAAAACGTCAGGCAAATCACTCGCAAATGTAGGAGCAAGCAACAGGCCAAAAAGAGGGGGAAGTTGCACAAAAAGGAATCAGGAAACGACAAAGGGCAGGAGTGAAAGGCGTGACTCTTTTCCGCGAGGAGCAATCTGCGTTGAACGATCGTCCATCTGAACAGCCTACGATGCCGTAGAGGGTTCTTGAGATCGCAAAGTTTGACGAGGGATACAAGGATGACCAACCAGAAACATTGCTAAAAGTGCAACCTCAAGAATGCAAGAGTCACAAAACAGTACATGCACAATTGGATGGAGGAACTTCCCACAGTTTTGTAAACAACAACATGGTTCACAAGTTGGGTGTGCATAACAAACCAGGGGTGTTTGGAGGAAAAATCGTTGATGGAAGATTGCAAATACGGAGACTCCGAGAACCGTTACGACTAAAGGTGGGAGATCTCCGGAATGTAATGGTTTGGAGGTCTTGTCCAATGAGTGACCACAAAACAATTATTGGACAAGATTTTCTATACAAAAAACCCATAGGTCGACTTGAATAGCTACGATGTCTACATGGAAATTGACGACACCAAGCGATAAATTCCACCTATGGAACGGAAGTCGACAGCTGAAGTAGCAGAGGTGGAAGCAATAGAGGAAGGCGGAGTGCTGAAAATCGACAACATTTGCAGTCGATACCGCTCAACATAGCCAAACACTACATACGATGTGGAGCTCCCATGTGGCTCGTACATATCAAGCCAATGGAGGAAGCAAAAGTGGCAGCATATGACTCATCAGCCTCATCAGCCTCATCGGCTTCCTCAGCATTAACAAAGTTCGCAATGGTATCCGAAGAGTTTGCACCATTCATCCAGGAGTGTTTTCCCTGACGAACTCCCAAGAACCTCAATGGGACATCAAGCACCACATTGAGCCGAAGCCGGGAAGCCGACCCAAAGTTCGAGGGGCATATCGGATGAGCGATCACAAAATAACCGGTTTGAAAAAGCATCTGGACAAAATGATGGGTCAATGGTTCATCCGCCCATCCATGTCACCATACGCTACACCAGTACATTTCGTAAAAAAGAAAACTGGTGAGATGTCGATATACATGGACAATCGGGTGTTGAACAACACTGCCATCAAGAATCCCTACCCTCTTCTCCGAGCCGACAAAATTTTTGATCAACTCCGAGGGGCTCAACGTTTCACCAAAATTGACCTACGCAGCAATTATCACCAGATGCACGTGGCAAACGCCGACATCGAGAAGGCATCATTACGAACTCGCTACGAGCATTTCAACTTCACGGTGTCGTTCGGACTTACGAATGCCCCAACGACATTAATGGCGGCAATGAACAATATTTTTTGGCCATTCCCCAACAATTTTGTTTGTCGTGGTGTACCTCGTCAATACTCTAATGTACAGCCGTACCCCAGAGGAGCATGATTGTCATCTGTAAAACATTCTTGAAGTTTTATAAAAGAGAGATTTTTTTCAAAACCTCTTGAAGTGTAACTTTGATCAAGTTCTTGGGTCACATCATCAACGAAAGAAGGATCACCATAGATTAGAAAAAGTGGCAGTAGTCGCTGATTCACCGACACCAACCAACATTTGAGATGTTCAAGGTTTTCTCGGCTTTTTCAATTACTATCGGCAATTTGTATGGGATTATACACAAATGTGAGCACCTCTCTTTGATCTCACTCAAAAAGAGAAGGAATGGTAGTGGGAAGACAATGAACAAGAAGTGTTCGCTGTTTTGTGGAATGTTCTGACCTCAACGCCAGTCGTTCGATTAGTTGATCTAACGGTCGACTACGTCATGGCTACAGACGTCCCAGACCGAGCCATCGACTCAGTACTCCTATAAGATCACGGCAACAGTGGGCAATCGGTCGCATACATGTCGCAAAAATGGCATGGACTAAAATGCAACTACATCGCACACGAGAAGGAGATGTTAGCAGTCGTACATGTATTGAATACTTGGGGATGCTACCTTAAATACCGCTGATACATCCTGTGTACCGACCACCATGTGCTGAAATATTTGAAGACGCAGTCGAACCTCGATCAATGTCAAACCCGATGGATGGAGTTCCTTGAATCTAGGTTCAACTACGATATTGAGTACCAACCAAGAAAAACCAACCCAACACATGTACTCAGTCGCCGACCAGATCTGATGGTTGAGCCAGCAACACTACAGTTGTAGCATGATCCGTACCTCGAGCGACTGTTTACGCGAGGCTATGACTAGCATTCCGGATAGGAAAAGGCAAAATTTTGATACAATACACTCTATTGGCAACGACGATTCACTTGCCAGGTGGTCATTCCCCTAAAAAAAGAACTCCGGCTCATGCTGCTCAAAGAATGCCATGGCGCAGGTCTAGGTGGACGTTTTGGAGAAGAGAAGATGCTGAAGAAGCTGGCAAAGAATTACTGGTGAGACAAAATGCAATTTGAAGTGGCCAACATCTGCAAATCTTGGGACACGTGTTAGCGACAAAAATCCGGTCGCACACGGCCACTCGAACTCTTGCAACTGATCCATATTTCAATAGAACCGTGGAACGACATCTCCATGGATTTCGTCATAGGAATACAAGTTACACCCGAGGGGTATGACGTAATCCTCGTGGTCGTGGACAGATTTTCCAAAATGTCTCACTTTGTTCTGACTATGACCAATGTCAGTGCCAAAGGAAAAGCGCAGTTGTTTCTAAATAACATCGTGCGACTACACGGCGTGCTGACACCCATCATGATCGACAAGGTCAGTTGATTTACTTGCCATGTCTGGCACAAACTGATGACTTGCTACGGTAGTCAGATCAAGCTATCAACGGCGTTCCATTGCCAAACCAATGGCCAAACCGAGCAAACCAACGAAACGCTTGAATAACTTCTCCGAACATTATGCGACCATCATGGGACGGATTGGGCGCAAAACCCCCATACGGCCAAAATCATGTATAATTCCGTGATCTCCACCATAAGAAATAAATCTTCGTTTGGAGTGGTGTATGGCAAACATCCCGCTACACTAGCACGAATTCACGGCCGAAGCAACATTCCAGCGATTGACGTCCAATGCCAAGACTTCTCTACCATTTGGGAAGAAACATGACAAACACTTGCAAAGACACAAGAGACAATGAAACGAGCAGCTGGCCGACATTAAAGCGATGATGTTTTCGTCGCTAGCAATAAAGTTTTTCTTAGCTTGACCAACATCAAACTTCGCACAACTGATTGTTGAAAACTCAAACCCTGATGGTTGGGACCGTTTGAGATTGAGCACATGCAAACCCTCCTCGTTGCACGACTCAAATTCCCCCGACACGATGCACGTTCATCCGGAGTTTCATATCAACAGACTCAAGCACTACCAAAACACTGGAAAGAACTTCCCTGGCAGGGATTTCCCTTCCCCTCATGTACAAGTGGACGAGGATACTAAATACGGCATTGAGGACATCCTCAGCCATCAACGACGTGCCGAAACAACAGAATATCTTATGAAATGGCATGGCTACGATGTCACGCATAACAGCTGGGAACCCTACGACAACCTCCGAGATGTTGATCACCTAATCCATGACCGTTGTCGTTGGGCCACATCCGTACGCGCGGCGGGATGTTGCAACTAAAAGGGGGGAAAGTGTCACGTACCAGACGTACATGAGTGACTAACCTTCCTAGTGGGCATTTCTACCATTACACAAATAGCACACCGCGTGTCGAGACCTTAGTTTTTTGCCCTAACGCTCGAGGACAATTCGACGAACTGCCCTCGCCATCTGGCGAAGCTTCTCGAACTTTCTGACAACTTCAACCACTTTCGAGAATCTACGACAGAAGTAACATGATCTTTCGTTCTGCTTCTCGACGCATCGAGACATATCTCAATCTGTCAAGATGCACCTCGCACCTTCACTGCCGATCCTCGAAGCCCCCCGACTTCTCGGTGGAGCTTCTCTCATCCAATCAGGGATGCCTGTGAATTGGAGCTAAGTCGACGCGAAATAATGGCGAGCCTGCAGCACAACTACCAAGGTTGCTATCGAAAAGCATCACCAGAAATTTGTCCATCAGAGCGGTCAATGCGACAGTATATACCGACGGTAGCGGGTCCTCATAGGTAGACGGTACAAGGCATAAACCAGACAAAAATATCCGAAGTCGACATTGTCTAAGATCCAGTCAGCGAAACAGGCACCTATCTTCGTCGTGATTCGAACTCGTCACTTCGCGTCCTGGCGAGCCGCAAACAGTCCAGCTCGGACATATTTGCCTTACTTTCTTTCCACTAAGTTTATCTCTAATGTTGAGGAAGTTTTTATGCTGATGTCATGAGGTAAGCCACTCCACTCATGTTGACTCGCACATTCCCAGTGAATCCGTTAGTGCAACTCCCCCGGAAAACCAGAACTCTACACACGGCGCACGCCACGACCGTTCATCTTCTCATGCCATCCGAAAATCATGCTGCACAGACATTGTGGGGGGAGCTTGACATGCACGGTGAGGTTGGACAACCTCCATTGCACTGCACTGCACTGCACTGCAGTGCAATGCAGAGAGGAGCGCGGGGTGTCGGATGGCATGGCAGGGTCGCATGTGGACGAGCGACAAGCATGTGCGCACCTGCGGTGGCTTGCAAACGCGCGTTCTGCTTTTATCCCAAGCGCATGTGCATGCGCCATGCACGACAAAGTGCATCCGATCCCACCGGTTGGAGAGACTGTACCACTCTCGCTTGCTCACCCAGACGGCGCACATCCGCACCCTGAAAGTGGCAGTGAGCGCAGCGGATCGCAACCGATGTTTGTGTTGGCGCACTTTTTACTCGGGCCTTACCGCTTCCGCTGTGGGTTGCGATAGTAGTTCCTCAAAGTTCTCCCACTTCTACTGTTGCTTTGATTCTGACAAGCTTGCGTGCTCAACAGAAGCTGGCCGACGGGGATGCCCCCTCTGTTGGCCATCTCAGGGAGGGGGTGTCTGTTGTCGGCTCACTCCGAGCTTCCTTGCGCAAGGATGTGGAGGTAAGCAGCGGTAGGCAAGAGCCAGGCATGGATATGCTTAAGGCCTGACGTTCACGTCGGAGAGCACACTGGTGTCGGCACTTTGAAGATTTATTGCGTTTGTTCCTCCTCCCCGTCGCTGTCATCCTTTGTTCTCAAGAACGCCCTTGCAGGTTTACAACTCTCGCAGGCGGTTTTTCTTCTTCTTGTCCTGTGTGGGCCGTGTTCGCCAGGATGTTGCAAAGTTCGCATAAGGACGTAACATAACTTTCCGCCACTCTGCTTTCTGAAAGCCATTCAGTCTTTCCACTCTTGCCGTAGTTTCGTTTTCACACGTGGAACTTTCCACGTGAAAGCATGTCCAGGACATGTCTTCTGCGCTCCACTTGAACCACGCACATGCTGGTGGTCCGTGATCAACAGCATGTGACCACTGCTGCTGGGCTAGTGACCAAAAAAAGAATTTAGTGAGCGCTGGTCACTATCGTTTTTTT
>SZWC01000836.1:253971-274614 GCA_023375785.1 Penium margaritaceum
TCCCTCCCTCCCTCTGTTCCTCTCTCCATCCCTCTCTCTCTTTCTCTCTCCCTCTCTCCCTCTCTCCCTCCCTCCCTCCCTGCCTCCCTCCCTCTCCCTCCCTCCCCTCTCCATCCCTCTTGAAAATGGGGTATCAACACGAAAGTGACCTCTTGACTCTGCCCACACATATGGTAACCATTGCAGAGTGAAGCTCTCGAACACAGCATTGTCGAACACACAATGGATTATACACTTTCAGCAAACCAGTAAAGTACAAGAACGGCTTGTGTTGTGTCAAGTCTGGACATGTCTGAGAGCTCAGAGGCTACGAACAAAATAACTTGTTTGCTTTCCTTTTAGCAAACTAAGGAGCAATTCTTAGTGAAGTGCATGCACCCAATACACTCATGGTCGATGCGGTTGAGTGAAATTTAGTTATTCATGTTTGTTCGGGCTCTTGCACGATGTGGCCGGGTTTCTGATCCTACGAGACCACACGTCCGGTTTATTCCGGCGTGTGAGAAAGCACGGTTGACTCTTTGTGTTGGGTTAGGTTCAATCCCGAGGTTTCAGTCTTCTCTCTCGGGGCCCACGAGATCCATTCGTGTAGGTGGCCCGGCCAGTGGGCCGGGCCACCTACAGGAATGGATTTCGCTGGCCAGTTACTCGCTACTCACTCTTCTCTCTTGCACAATTCTAACTTCAGATTGCTCCATTGCATGGCGTATGCGTCTCTCCTTGCCGTTGCCGTTGCATCCATGAGTGGTTACACAACCTAGGTTAAACAACCACTAGTAAAAACGGGTATCAGAACTACAATACCAAAGCCTCCTGGGAAGTGGTGAGTGATCTCACGACTCCCAATCGTGGCGCTGACAAGCATATGCGGCTGCAGCATTACAAGCAATGGGCGTTGCAACATTCACAGCAGCTATGAAAACATGAGCACAGACGGCTCTTCTAGTAGCCTAGATTGCATCTTTATCCACGAATGCAATGAAGCAGGCACAACACCTGTAGAAGCAACAGTTGCAGGCACTGCAACAACAGCCCGTTTTAGCAGCCTGAAGTGCGTCTGCGCCTGTACACACACTGCAGCATACATAGCACCTACAACATCAGCAAGAAAAACGACTTTTCCAGGAGCCTCAAGTGCAACTGTCCCGTGCACGCGCTGCAGTAGTCGCAGCACCCGCACTAGTAGCAACAGCCGCCATAGAGTTGTTCTTGCAATGAAAGTGTATCTGCACGCATACACACAATTATACATCCGCAACAGTTGCGACAACAGTAGCAGCAACAACGAGACTTCTAGTAGCCTAAAGTGCATCTGCATCCGTGCACGCATTGTAGCACCAACAGCACCTACAGCAATAGTAGAAGACGCCGTAGCAGATGTAGCAACTAGTCTTGTAGACTAAAGTCGATCCTTACCCATGTACGCAGTGTAGCATCCACAATAGCTGTAACAGCAGCAGCAGTTGCAACAGCACAAGCGGTCGAGTGGGACAGGTAGATAGCCGGCACCCTTGCATTGCCACTGGATACCGAGCCTATGCCCATGTCGTCCACAATCTGGCGTGAGCGCGACCGTATATAAGAAGATGTAGCGTTGTACAAGGTCGAGGTAGAGAGTGAGCAGTTTCGCCTTCGTCGCAACCACCCCGGCTACTACCCTGGCAATCTTCATGAATGGTATGCAAGGACACACTAACCTCTCTTTCAAAAAAGGAAGGCTAGAAAGATCATGGGGGAAATAATTCCTGTTGTATATCTGCTTGTTACCAAATGGAAGTAAACCTCCTCATTTGATGCATGAATCACATCGAGGACATACACGTTGTCCACCACCATCCACATGAGGAAGGACTATCAATTTACTTATAGAAAAGAGACTGGAGGAGCAAAATCGTTCCATCCATTGTATCCCTTTCCAATGCATCTACATTCATTGATTTTTTAATGGAGGATGGCAATGGTCCGCGCTCTTCCTGAGCCAAGCCTTCAAACATGATGTTTTGAATCGCAGTGTCTTTCTCTAGGAACAAATATGCCAAATTCTGAAAACTTTTCTTTCACCGAGATGTGGGACCCCATACGCATAGGTGTCTTGTTGCAAGACACGACTTTCACGCACACCTGGATAGAAAATTTGACTGTTGGTGAAAATTGTAAGAGTAGCTAGCCTGTACATGTCATTTGCTGACGGATTACAATTACACTACAAAAATGTCTGAGGTGTCACTAATGGTCCATAAAGTAGCCCCTTAGATGTAGTTCTTTAAAATCCAAAATACCTATTCAAGAACTTCAGATTAATAGGCGAAGAATATACAATCCTTGATAAAAACACATGCTGAAAACATGATCTGTTGTTCTTTACACAAAAATAGTTTTGTAGTACAACTGGGCTGCTACCAACATTTTAGCAAAAGAACCCCGTCTCCCCTCTGTACACGTATTGTTACGAACTAAACTTATGGATGGTTAGGCGAGTAGAGGAAGTCCTCGGAATGGAATGGTTAGCCTTGACAGCTCAACCGGTGGGGAAATCCCACGAGGTGCACGCCGGAGCACAACACACCGACCAACGTAATTTCATAGAGCAGGATAGTACATGATAGTTTTCTAGTATGCTGATGTTATCACATGGACCTGGACGTTCCATCATCTTCCACTTCAGCTAACTTCTAACCATTCAACGAAAGGGGAAATCATGGCCTGGCAGATAATAATGTTTTAAATAATACCCGACTTACCAAGATTACCTATTTAGGCGCATAGAAACCTAACTGCTATTTCATGGTCGGTTCTACCCAATGGGAAGAGATCAATTCTATACAACAAGGTCGTCGTGTTACATTCCTCCCCTTCTAGTTAAAAATCATGCATGGTTTGCAAAGGGAAGAGGTTCACTTGACGAACCATGTAGGGAAAGTATAAAGAGCAAGTGAAACTTCAAGATGATGCTTGTGCTCACAAGGAGATGTGAGAGAAATGCTTTGTGAGTACATGGAGACTTCCAATGCCTGTATCCTCATTGCATGCTCATCTTTCCTTGTTGTGCTTGGATTTCTTGTGTATGTGTTAGCTTCATGCTTCATGACTTTTGAATGTGAGGACACAAAACAGGGTTCCTACACATGTGGCTTTGGTGCTAGAAAGGTTCAGTGAAGCTTTTTGTACCGACTTGGTGAGGCAACACTCATCTTATGTTGATACAATAACAATATTTTCTATGCTTAAGCATGGGTTTTTCATGTTTGGAATCAAATAGAAAGCTGTGAGATAGAAAACGGATTTCTTAGAGGGATTTCTGGGTGTTCAGCCTTGGGATTGTAGCGACGCGTCCTCCCCCTTCTGCTGACAAGCGTCCTCACGACTAGTGCCCGGGAGTAGACGCGTTGGGCTGTAATAATGTGCCACCATTCCCCAAGGAAAATTCTCTTTGTGGGGCTTACGCGAGGATGGTACTCTGGGGAGCGCGATCAACCAAACTCAATCTCATCCTCCAGAAGAGTTTCAACCAAGAAGATTAAGGGAAACTTTGCATGTGGTCAGGTCCACACGTGGCTATTACAGCTGGTTCGGTTGAGTTGGCTAAACAACCATTCCCTATGGAGCCCTTGGCTCAAAAAGTGACATGGTGGCCGATATTGGTGTCATGTTACATGTAGAAACATGTCACGTGACAATGCTTACGAACCAAGTGAATATTGCAAACCGCATGGTTGTATACTATATGGGACATTGCCAAAAGTTTTCCATCACACAAGGTTATCATAGCACAGATCTTCCAGCACACGTGTCTACCATGGTGTACAGATGGATGAGGTAGTCATTTGGTAGCACAGCGACCTTGATAGAAGGCACCTGAAGTCTACCGTTCCCACACTTGAAGGACGAGCGGGTACCATTGGATCTTGTGTGGTCGAGGACTTTCCACCATGTGGTGACAACCCTGATTAGTATGATGTACTTTGACACTCACAACCCATCATCTTAGACCAGGAGGGTGTTTATTGCATATTGCAGTGGTACAAAGTGTACAGTTGTAAATGACATGGTGGGTGAAATACTAGGTACTTTGAATTACCAGGACGGATCAGTCCGGTGAAATGGGTCATTATTGTGAAGGTTGGGAGTTTCAAGTGCGATCATTCAAGAAAGGTGATCAGACTTGGGTAGGTCGATCAATTGCATCCCTCTCCAATTCCAACTTGTCATTTATTTATCCCATACTTGCTGGCAAGAAAAGGAGTTGAACTGATTTGTAACTCAGCATGGTTTGTGCCTTGGGTGCACAATACTAAGGCATATATGGAGTACATTTCGGTCCTTAAAAGAAAAATCATGTATATAGGGATGCTCTTTGCTTGTTAGAATATCCAGAAGATGTCCGCTGAATAGCATTGGAGAACATTGGTGCCAAAGTACACTTTTCTAATGTATGGATCATTGATCATTGCTCATTGCCTTTGATGCCTGCATCCGGTACTTTTAGTCATACATTGTCCTATCATACTTGACCATTGGACCTTCTAGTTGACATGGCTGGTAGCACCACCATTATCTTGTGGTTTTGGCAACAGCTAGAGCATTTTCTGCCTCATTACGATCCCTCTTTTCCCCTTTCGATCATGTAGCCCATAATCCGAGTAATGAAGTTCAGCGTTAAGGGACCAAACTTTCCTCTCAAAACTATTGTTCTTGTTTCGTTCCCAACGCATTAACACTAATCAAAAGTATCAGGAGGAGGAGGTGGGATACTTAGGTGGTTGCATCTTTGATATTTGGCTAGCAAGTCCGTTCTAGAGTATTTGTTGTCGTAGAATCAAAACTTCCCTTTTCCTTCCTATGAGTTTCACCAAAGAAGTTCCTTATAGGCCCGTAGCCACACAAGATGTTATACTCAAAACTTCATGGGAGGATGGGGAATTTGACTTCCCACATGTCAAGTGCAGAATTGATCTCAGATTATGGGATTTTATCGGTGTATAACTCAACAGCATACATGTGTATCTTGTGCTATATTTGTTGCTTACAAAATGGACCCAGCCATGCCATTCTTTCAATAAGAGCCGGTTGTAACAGCTAGTTGGTCAGATGGAGGCATTGTTATCTGTTGATTCAGTTAATCAGGCAACCTTGCCAGTTTTTTGCCTTGCAAGCAATGTGAAGTTGTTGCTGGCGATGTCAGTAGGGCTCACGCTGTTGCTGAAAACGCTAGCCAGATGCGTGCTATTGCTGAGCAAGCCAAAAATTCTGGGCAAGATGACCAGAATCATGCCACCTTTGGGCCAGCACGGCTCAGGTCACTGCTAGGCAAAGAAACGTGAATGAAATTGCTCCTGAGCGAGGTATTGTGGATTGTTGCTGCTTCTGGGCGAAGCATGCTACAGCTCGACAAACAGGCCCAGGTCACCTCATTGATTGACAGGCCGACATCGCTACATCGCTCATTCTGGTAGCACAAATCAAACCGTTGCTGAGCAAGTCAACATGGCACATACCATTGCTACTCAAGCAAGCACATGCATGTCATAGCTAGGCTATGCGTCACATATCATACCACTTCTTGGTGAGCCCAAGAAGGCTCAAGTTGTTTTTGGACAAGCCAACACAGTGAATACTGTAGTTGGCAATCCAGGAGAGGTGAGGCCAGCCTGTGCACACCATGCGTATGCTGGACAATTGATAATTTTCCAAGCCTGTGCAACGGGGGGGCTTAGTTCACCCTTGGGTGCTGCTGGTCAAATGCCAACAAGGATTTTCCAAATGCTGTTCTTTCAGTGGTGTGCCTTTTGGCTTTACACTAGCCAGGCATCCTTTGAAATCCTTCATCATCCGAGGCTTCTGCTAGCATGTTGCTAGGATCGGAGAGGCGGGTGGGAGAGACACCTCCGAGCCTTTGGTTGTTTCCCATGCTAGTTCTGCCAATTCTGGCCAGACCGCGAGGCCTTTTGCCGCTGATGTTGGTACTAGCAAGGGTTCTTCCGTTGTTGGCAAGACCAGCAGGGCGTATGCTAATGTGGTCGGTTCCAGCATAGAGCTTGCCGCTGCTGGCAACGTCAGCAGAGCATCAGCTGCTACTGGCGGTGCCAACACAGCTCGTGACAGTACCGATCACGACAGCAAGGTGTTACCCATAGCAGGCAGCACCAGCAGAGCTACTACTCCTGTTGGTCATTTTGACAAACATTTTCCACTAGTGGTTGTGCTACCAGGAATCATGCCATTACTGGTGATGGCAGTCGGGCACGTGCCACTGCTAGCAATGCCAGCAGAAGGTAGAGTTATCGAATGATTTTTTTACACTAGAAGAAGCGTGTATGAAGGGGAGTGGTGTCTTAGGAAGGCTCTCGGAAGGTGCACACTAGTATACAATGTTGTGTGGGTTAAGCTAGAGGTGGGTGGGTGGAATGTGTGTTGGGGGTGGGGGTTGGGGTGAAAGTGTATGTTGGGAGTGTACATGGAGGTGTATGAATGAATGAGTTTTTTCTGATTATTAGAATACACTAGTGTACAAGTTTTGTTGCTTGAACTGGAGGTGGATGGGAGGGTCTTGTTAGGTTAACGTGCATATGGGGAGTGAACGTGGATGTGTACGAATGTGTGAGTGTGGTGTACCTGAAATTGTACACAAATGTATAACATGCTTTGGGTAAGGCTACTTTTAGGTGGAAGGGGGAGGAGGGTGGAGGCTCAGAGTGCATGTGGGGAGTGAATATGGAGATGTACGTTAAGACGAGTTAGTCTCGCATACGTTTGTACACTAGTGTATAATATTTTGTGGGTTGAGCTAGAGGTGGATGGATGGGATGTGTGTTGGGGGGTGGGCGGTTGGAGTGTAAGTGTATATGGGGAGTGCATAAGGAGGTGTATGAATGAATGAGTTTTATGTAACTAAAAAATGCACTAGTGTATGATTTTTACTTGAGCTAGAGGTGGATGGGAGGGGTCTTGTTGGGTGAGGGTGCATATGGGGAGTTAATGTGGAGGTGTATGAATGTATGAGTATGGTGTAGATGAAATGGTATATAAATGTACAACATGCTTTGGATAAGGCTAGTTTTTAGGTGGGAGGGGGAGGGGAGTGGGGGCTTAGAGTGCATGTAGGGAGTGAATGTGGCGACGCATGCAAATTTGACTTAGTCTTGCATACTTTTGTACACAAGTGTACAATGTTGTATGGGTTGAGCTATAAGTGGGTTGTGGAGTGTGTGTTATGGGGTGGGGGATTGGGGTGAAATTCTACATGGGGGATGCACAAGGAGGTGTAGGAATGAATACTTGTTTTGTGATTTTAAGAATAAACTAGTCAATGATGTATGTGGAATGAGCTGGAGGTGGATGGGGGGGATCTTGTTGGGTGAGAGTGCATCTGGGGAGTGGATGTGGAGGTGTATAAATGTGTGAGTATGGTGTAGCTGTAATGGTACACAAATGTACAACAAGCTTTGGGTAAGGCTATTTTGACATGGGAGGGGGCGGATGTAGGGCTCAAATTGTATGAGGGAAGTGAATGTGAAAATGCATGTTGAGATGAGTTAGTCTTGCATATTTTTGTACACTAGTGCACGGAGTTGTAAGGATTAGGAGAGAGGATTATGGAAGTTGTCTTGGGTGCGGGGTGAAATTGTACGTGAAGTGTGTATGTAGAGGTGTAAAACATTGTTTGTTGTGTGAATAGAAGTGTGCACTAGTGTATCATTCACTCTGAAGAACCCCAGTTAACCTTCACTACTCTTTCCAAGATATTTTCTAATTTTCTTTAAAGTACAAATACATCGAGAGAATTTTTTTTAATAATTCTATGAATGATTATAAAGATATTTCATCTGAAATGAATAATCAGGTGATGAATTGGCAGTTCAAATTTCTTCTATATATTTAATAGAGATTTTTATGAGCAAGGTAAACCATACAATTGTGATTCATGAAAGAAAAGACACATATATCATTTTCCCTAGTTCATAAAATTGTTGTAACATGAAGAAAAGCTTCCAAAGATGAAAATGTCTTTTGAACTTCACAATGACCTATTTGTGTCCCTGTATCGGCCGATTTGATATTTCATGACTTCCTCTATGTGTTTTCAGGTCTACGAAGACGACGGATGTAATCTCCGTCCTGGTCGAGGCTATCAGTCCATTTTAGACCTAGTTTCATTGGTTCCCCCCCCCCTCCCTCGGTCTCGTTCCATGAAGTGCACATGGGGATTGTATGAGGAGGTGCGCGACTTGAAGTACGTACATACGGCGTAACTCCGCACTAGTGTAAGTGTAGGTCGGAAGTATCCGTGAAGATTCAGCATGGCACATTTCTACAAATCTCTCCAACAAATGTAGTATGAGGATAGTGAACTTCCAGATGCACTCCCACCATACACTTCTCTGGTGGATAGAGGTGGTGGGGTTATCCAGTTTCAGGTTGTTAGCCCCTCCCCCCCTCCCCCTCCAGCTGAGAAGTACATCAGGCGAGTGCATGCGGGAGTGCATATCAATGACCACGTAAGAGACGATGAAATTTGAACTAGTGCACAGGTGTTTGCGTACCACGGAGACCTTCGATTCCGTTCGATCGACTGTCTCAAGCTATCGACTAATGAACTATACTGTATCGTATTGTACCTTCAATCTGTTATTGCAGATCTTCCGACAACCTGCGAAAGGTGGTCGATCGACTGGATGTTCAAATGGCAAAACAACCACGAAGGACTCGTCAGCATGGTCTCCCTCGATCCCGAAAAAAACGTCTGAGGCGTTATTTCTAACAGCAAAACAGCCCCGGCCCCAGCGGCCACGTTGTCGATGGGGTCTGTGTCTTAGAGTAGATTAGGGTGGGTTTGGTTTCCTAGTCGGATTCACAGAAAAGTTAAGTTCCGCTCGGATTCTGACTTCAAACAAGTCGGATCCAACTTCGAACAAGTCGGATCCGACCAGTTCGTCGTCTGCGGACAGCGCCGACGGTTCCCTTCACACTCTATCCGGACGTCCGAGTTCAAAGTGAGTCATGAGTAGACATAGCGACGGTGGATCCGAGTCGACTTATCCCGCGGCAGCTTGGTCAAATCCAAACGCACCCTCAAATGTTTTCGAGGGCGTCGGCGTCTTTCGTCGTCATCGTCGATCTGACTATGCCCATCGATCGATGCACCATTGCACAAGTGCACACAGTTCGGTCTCTCGCGTAATGTTTTGCGTGCATTTCCCCATGCACTCTCCTCATACACATCAGTAGCAAGAGGGGAGGGGGACTACCCAAACCCAGATCCCCCCGCCTCCGTAATCAAGAGAGTGTAAAGTGGGAGCGATTGTGAAGGTGCATTATCTTCGCAGTACACATCCAAAGGATTGTGCACAAGTGCGATCAGGATCTTTCGAGGATGTTTCTAGAATAAATATTCACTAGTGCACCTTTCAACCTGATGTTTGACTACACCTATGTAAACACGCCCATACAGTCCCCTAGGCGCCTAGGCATGACCGAATGTTTGTGGAAGGGAGTTACAGGTTGTACAGATAGAAATTATGGAAGGTAATATAGGTCTACAGAGAATTCAAATGCCTGAATTGACTCTTGAATGAGAAAGTTTATCATTACAGCTTTCTAGCAAGCCCTCATGTGTCTCCTTTGGCCAAGGGAGCACTGAGATCCACTCTGTCAAATTTGACCCTCTAGTACACTCCTAACCTAGCGGGATGAGTGGCAGTCACACTGTCATGCCTGAGAATTGGGTCACCCACGACCTGCACGGCCAATAATCATGGACTGGTCCTTCCTCGAAGTCTCCTGGAGGCCCTCCAGCCGTGTTTTCTCCTTGAAGGTCACTCTCAGCTGTCCTGGCCAATAATTCTGCCGTCTTTTGAGCTTAAAGTGTTCAGGTCGTCACTTGAACCCAACCCATGATCTCCTGACTTTGTAAATCCATATCTCACTCAAACGGACCCCGATTTGAGTTCCGTAAAGTACGTTGGAACCTGGAGAATATCCTCTATGCAACTGTCATGCCAGATGATTTTTATCGAGTAACCCATCATTGTCACTTTCTAGCACACTCATATCCATCATTGCTGGAAGGGGGGCCAGGGGCTACAGGAAGGAACGCGCGAAGCGCGTTTCCTCAAATGGTGGGTGCCTCTTTAGCTTGCGCCAAAACGACATGGCATAGCCCGGGGGTAAAAGGAATTACAACAGTTCGTTTTGTAGTCCCGCGGCACCACGTCTGGCCTAGCGGGCAGGGGCGCTTTGTGGCTCGGGGACTGCCTGCTTTACTCACACAGACTTTGCATTCCCGTGGAGTACCATTAGCGTGCACCATGGCATTTTCACGCCATGGCGTAGTCGCTCACTGAGTGGTCACAGCTCAACTCAGCCCGTTGCTCGCCATCCTACGTACGTTGACCAGTTCGGCTGGCATGGTTTTGTTAACCCGGTTTGTATGCCAAGAACGAGCATCCGGGCGATCACCTCGACGTCGGACACACTCTCGTTGAGCAAATGCAAACTTTTTCCGCCTGCACGTTGACCCCAGGTGTCTGATGGAAAGTGGAAGCATTTTTTTCAAGGATCGGACGTGGCTCTGACACAAATGAAACGAACAAAATTTGTAGATGGTTTGATGGCTCAACCGTGGGTAAGTCCCATGGGGTGCGTGCCGGAGCACGACCCACCGACCAACGTATTGTCATAGGACATGATAGTGCAGGATATCTTCCTGTTATGCTAATGCCATGAGATGGAACTGGACAGTTCGTCCTCTTCCACAACAGCTGACTAATAACCAATTAGCGGAAGGGGGAATCGTGCCCTGCCAGATATTTTTATCAAAATAATTCCCCTTTATCCACGTTTTGAGAATGGTCCTTCTCGGTTACCCACTTTTCTCATGAAATATATGGATTACCGACTCTTTTTAACGACTGATAACCTTGTCCACAATATGCGAATACTAACTAACCGTGACTATGGTGCCCACTTTTGAAAAATCATGAACAGAAGCCCGGTCCCATGTTCCTTAGAACGTGGGTATTATGTTAATGATGCTTTAGGATTCTGTGGATTCCTCGCTGTTTTTTAATCCTTAATGTTTGCATGCAATCTGTCGGCAAACGGAAGGGAATAAGTGTAATTTTTTCATTTTTTATGAGATATTGAGGCTAATGGCTGCCTTTTGCCGATGGTTATCACTCGGGGGGGTTATTTTGAAGTTCCATCCAATGTCCTGTCTACTACGTGGTGATTTCGCATCGTCAACCCCGCATCGTGAGTATGGTCGAGCAGTACTTCCACCTCTCTACTACGTGGAAATTTTGCATCATCAAACCCTTTCATGCCGGCAGCTGCATGTGAGCATGGTCGAACAGTACTTCCACAGTCCGTGGAAGTGCAGCGAGACGATGGTGTGCGACGGTTGCACTAACTGACATCGAGCAGCGGGGCCAGGAGTACGGGGGACTGGGAGGTGGGGGGCCGTTTTGCTTGACGACATTACTCGTTTTCTAGTCCTCGTTGGACTTGGCTGACGAAGACAAGCCAAAGCTAGTCGCACCAGTTGGGGTGTCGATCGCACGGGGTTTGGTTGACACCCCAACTAGTAGTTTTTTTCACTTCTTATGCCCTTTACTCGTTATGGTGAGAGAAATACAACCATAAACTCATTTGGCTCATTGGCTTTTTGGACGGACAGAGATTCAATGGCAGGACATTGACGGAATGATTCCACCTCAAACGTGGCCATAATTCATTCATCATGAGAGAGAATGAGGGTCCACCTAGCGATGTGTCTATTTTTCATCCGACGCCAATCTCCGTGGAAGATTTATCCTTTTCTATAAAATAATATTCACTTTACGTTACGACATCTTTTTACCACCTTTGACTGTTCAGATTGCGAGACTTAATGATTTTTCCACCCAGAAAGAAAGTAGTTTCTTGGTGTGATTTCAGTAGAACTAAAAACTGCCCTTCATTCTTCAATACAGGGTGCGATTCTTTTGTGATTTTGGACATGGAGCAAGTTTGAAAAAATCGCGTCGGAACGAAGGAACTCTCTTCATATAGTCGAACGGACGGTAGTGATTCATACCTGAAGCGTCCGATGGAAAGATATGACAGTTCTCGAGACAATATTGAACAAATAGGCAGGACCTTGTCATAACAAATTTCCAATTGGTCAAACATGTTCCATGTCGTTCAATTAAACAATCTGAGTTCCTGTTGAGAATGAATGGTGAAGGAAAGAACGTGCAAACTATAGATATTTTTACATGTATACATTAGTACATAAAGAGGATCCCATATTTGAACGTGATTCGTGTATAGATTGTACCTTCTGGGTTCCGTTTGGCAGAAATTGTGATGTTTTGGTATAGAAGACTCTTTCAACTGAAGTACGAGTGTAGTGGGTATCAGAGTCATGTTGTAAAGTGTGGAAACCGAAGGCACTTTTCTGTAACTTTGGGCAAGGGGCTCTCCTGTTACAAAGTATGGGGAAAGCAAGGACCTCCCTGCCAAAATTGGGCATTTGATTCATCTTCCGTGGGGAGTTGTAGAGGATTCCACGGAATCCTTGGCCGACTAGGCCAAAACCGCGGTGCTTGAGGGTCTTCAACCCTCAAGCCATCCCGTCTCACCACCCACATTTCCAGGTGACCCCGCTCGAGCCACGTGGCTCCTTCGACCGGTCAGCATGGCACTGCCAAGCTACACTCCCCCCCGCTAGGAGTGAGAGCCGCCTCAGCATCTCCAGTAATCCCGATGTGGGATGCGAGCCCTGGAGCTCTGATACCAATGTAGCAGATTCGACGGAATCCTTGACCGGCTAGTCCAAAACCGCGGTGCTTGAGGGTCTCCGACCCTCAAGCCATCGCGTCTCACCGTCCACAGTCCCAGGTGATCCCGCTCAAGCCACGTGGCTCCTTCGACCAGTCGGCGTGGCACTGGCACACTACCAGAGTGGATGATTCGTTCATCATATTCCAAACAGTGGACAACCTGCATAGAACTTTTTCCGAAGGTGGGTAAAAAGGAATTGGCCCCTTTTTATATTTGGGATACTTCCCGACTTACCCAGATTATCTATTTACCTTACTGATATGGAATTTTGCTCCAAATAATTATTTTAATTTGCACTTGTGTGCCCTAAATACCTTTCTACCGTATGGGAGGAACACGTATGAAATTTGAGCTGGACGAAGGTACTCCGCCTGTTGTGTTTTGGTTCAATGCCTTCTCAAATTCCTGAGTTAATGACTCATTCACTACCACAAAAGTGGTCACCACAGCAATAGAGGTGCCAGGTTTGGTTTTTGTGGCATAACCAACTCAGCAGCAGCACGACAGTTGCTCACAGATGTCTAGTGCTGGCCGCACGAGCCTTGCTATTCGGACTCCAAAGGTGGGACGCAACGATGTACACCCTTAAGCATGTAACCGATGGGTGAAAGTTAGTACTCCTCCTTATTTTGTGAAAGGGGATGGGAGACCATGCCCAAAATTGAAGACTGCATGGTTTTGGGTGAAAGCTAGTACCAATTAATTCCAATTGAGAATTTGGGTGAAAGTTAGAGTCACTATGGTAGGTGCATAACACCTTGTTGATATTTTATGGTCGGTTCGACCCAAGGGGTTGAGAACCGTTTTGTACCACGACTAGGTCATCGTGTTACACATGTAATTTACATATATTTCTCAAGTAACCTAACTTTCTGCATGAGCTGTACACGAAGATACTCGGCATGTACAAAATTGAGAAGCCACAAACATGGAAATTTCTCTGGTTACCAATACATGTTTGCCTCTGTTCTAAACACAAACAATGACAGTATGCAGAATAAACACTTACCATCTCCAATGATGGATCGACAAGTCATGTGACATGGCAAACTGAAAGAAGTCAAAGTCAGTTCCTTCATGGACAATGTACATGACAATGAAACATTTCCATGTACATTGTTGGATAGGTGGGTTCGACCGCAGCGTCATAGAGTAGAGCAATCATCATTCGTGCATGTTGATTGTTGCTGATCAACATTGACAGAAAACACTTATGTACAGTGTGCCACATTTTCTGGTCCACTATTTTTCAAAGACATCTCAGATGAAGGTGCTTTCAACACAAACAAGTTGCTTGTGTGACTTTCAACGATAAAGTCAAAATGATAGGTGGAAATCACAACATGCATGCTTCTTTTGTATGTGTCTTTATGTCAAAACACACACACACTAATGACCAAATGCCTTACATCTCTGCATCGAATTGAACATTGCGATTCCAATAGCTCCACCCATGAAGGTTTTGCAAGAAGCACGGGTTGTGACATTGACACCACGAGCTAGAAATGCAAGCTCACACTATGAGACAATGTTCTGGCCACCAGACCTAGTAATCTGTCTCCTTGTCTCAGCATGGAAATTTTCTGTGTCGAACATTTGAATGAACAAACTTCTAAACAAGGAGTTCCCATTAAATACACAATGATCCTTTCTCAACACAAAAGCTACAAACTCACTGTCACTTCCAGTTGGAACAGTGATATGCTCCTCCCTTGTTGGCGTCTCCAATGGAGCCATTGTGCCACGCCTTCAATAGTGGATGTTGATGCCACGTCCTTCACACAGTGGATTCAAGACTTAGAATAGAGTGGTTAATATATCCTCATTAACTCCTCCCACCATAGAAAAGCATTTAGAAACTCCAAACATGCTACATACTATTATGGGACAGAGACGGATACTTACCCATAGATTGTTTCACACACAGAGAAAATCTTGGAAAGGCCACCGTCTCGGCGTCAAAACACACAAACTTTGGATCTTGTAAACATTTTCTTGTAGACAATTCATTTAGCAACTAATTTAGATTGATATCTTTGAGTTTACTTCTAGAAAACCTCATACTTCTGTAAAGACGCGCTTTGTTATTCTTGAAATCCATCGACTTTTTGGTTGTTTCTTGAAGTAGCCTCTCAAGACGTGGAGTCTTAGGTTCCGTAGAAAAGGAGCGCTGAAGACCCCACGGATGCCTCATTCGTGTTTTTTGTTGTTGTATGTATGCCATGAACAGGTCGGATACTTGTTGAAGGACCCCTGATTCTTATTACAAGTTACCCATTCGTCCAAGTTCCTCGAATCATCTTTTCCTTGACAATTTCCACTTACGAACGATGTACATTCAGTTTGGTACAACACAACCCCCCCTTAAAAACAAATAAAAAACTTTACTATTGAGGGGTTCGTGAGTTTTTTTGTGAAATTGTTGATGTGTTTACTATGACGCAACATGCATGTCACATCCCCTCGACGCGACCTTTGCGTTAAAGTAAAGTGTGGATGTGGAATAAGGGCATGGTTGTTTCTCTTGACCCACTTTGGGCATGGTTGTCTTATTTGGAGAAAAAAGGCTTATGGGCAGTTTGGAAAACCGTCCAACCCAAAAGGGCTTTTATGCGATCTTTTTAAAGCCACGCTCTTTGTTGTCTTGTGGAATGTTTCGTAACTTTCTTGTTCTTTATCACGTATCAACTGCCAATAACGTGGCATGACTGTTTTGGAGAGATTCTGAAACAGTTTTTGTGTGTCACACTACATATATATCTTGTGTTGTTTGTGGTTGTATTTTGTTATGGAGCGTGTCGTGCCTAGTACCTCCACGCCAGATTTTCACGGCAAACTATCAAGATTCATAGTAAAACCATTTATTTACAGATGAATGTACTGAATTTACAGTTTTAATTGCTGCTGATGCGTCAAAGGCGAATGGCTAAGATTGAGGAGACTTCACCTTTTAGACGACTGAAATACGAGCTTGTAAATTCAGAGTTTCAAAGAGCTGTCGCCCAGAACATGAACCACGACCTTAGGTAACAAAGGCAAGAGGTTGGAATGCCCATTTTCCGCAGCAATGTTTAGAGGCTCAATGTATTGTTGCCGGGTTGTTGTGGCCCTCCCTTTTGGGGCTGCCACCCAGATTAAAGAGCACCCACTGCAAATTTTCGGCCTGCCGTTACAAGTTCGACACCGCTCAATGCAAAAGAGAAATTTGATGAACATCGCATCGGTCGCTGTCACGGGAGCTATCCTGTGATATGGAGCGAGCTCGCAGCATGCAGCAGCCCTCTGGCCGCCGCGCAGCTGAGCTCGGCACTTGTGATATGCCGTTACTAGGCCTCTTTGGCCACCATTGGCATGTCACCCATATTGACCTCGTGTGCACTGTCCCTCCCCCCCTTCAGGACCTCGCTAGGACATCGCTTGCTTTGACCTTTGCATGCTTCCTTACATTTGACTGTGGGCACATGCATGCCCCTCTTCATGGTTGTCGTGCGTGTATGTCCCCCCTAACTCTCACTGTCATGTGTGGCTCTGTGCCACCGTCCATTCCCCGTGGAGGGGTAGCGACGATAAACATAATAATCTATCTATCTATCCTGTGATACTTCGCGGCATGCGACTCCAGGCCGACGGTTGCCTCAAGCTCCATCCAATGAACGAAATCATCGCCATCTAATGCACGCCTTATCCGTGGGACAGTCCAGCGTGCACTTGCAGGAATGCCGCGGCTATGGCGAGTGCACGCTGGATTGTCACGGATAACATGACATTGACATTTGACATTGGACATTTTGACATGACGTAGCCGTGAGACTCTGCTGCTTTGGACGGATGGACGGGGGCCGTTTGGGGACTGCAAAAGGTTAAAATCCTCTAGCTGACTCGACAGCGGAGAGGGAAAGGCCGCAACCAGCATCCCGCGTCGTGGGTTATCGATGAAAGCGGTGGATCGAGCACTTTGGTGCCTCTCGTAACAAGCCACTGTAGATCCCGGAATCGTCCCTTCTCGGGAACGTGATTCCAACCATTGGTAGTGCCGGTTTCACTCTCTCTTGATGCCATCAGTCAGCGGTGAAGCACAGCCATCGGCGGCAAGTTCCGTATCATATTACACTTGCCCCCCAACACGCAAGGCATATGGCAGCGAGTGAAACAGAGAGATGACAGTAAGAAGGCAGGTCGTCTTGGCTAGCTTCTACGCTGGTCAACTGTTGGGAGGGGTGGTCGAGCTTTCGGAGCTGCGCGTTTGTCTGCTGTTGCCTTGAGGGTGTTCTTTTTTTTTTTCAGGAAGACAGATTCTTTGCGTTGTCCAGTGAGTGGAGTTTCCGGAGCTGATGGGCACAGCGAACGACCCTGTCACTGACGCTCCGTTAGGATAAAAATTTTAAAATCGCTTGCAAAGCGACTTAAGAGCTATAACCCTGTTACTTGCTGTCCGTCATAAGGAGGCTACCAGTGAAATTGCGCACCAAGCCAATGCCACGCATCTCTAAGTATGGCGAGGCGTTACTTGAGTGGTTCACGTCCTCCTCCTCCTCGTCTTGTAGGGTCACCTGCTAGAGTCGTCTCACAAGGCATTTTTTGTATTGATTGTGAGGTCTCTTGCCAGTCACGCAGCCTTCACCAAAAGTGGTTTGTCGTCGCAGTCACACTGGCTTGTAGACGATTTGCACTTAAGCCCCTCCAACCGAGACTACTCTCGTGAGAGTTCTCGATATCAAACCGAGCGTCTCGAGAGGATTCTCGCGGCGGCAATAATTGAAGCAATCGAGATCGATTCCGTCATCCCATCGGTCTTGTACATGTGGAACGAGGAATTTTGGTGCCGCCGACGGGTTCGATCGTCAAACGTGGCGAAGTCGACGTCCTATGCGAGAAAACACATGTTCTTGTCACGAACTCTTAATGTTTGGCCTGCAAACAGAAGCTGGCCGACATTCTTAATGTGTTTGTTAGTTATTGGGTTTGCGATGGTGCGAGAGTCTAATTCGAAAATTCAAACGTCTGGTATCTCAAACTCGAGAAGCATCCTGCTGGGTGTCGTCGGCGCGACATTAGGCAAGGCGGAGCTTCGACGTATGGCTCATCTGACGGTGAATGTCCGCTGTCCTAAAGCTATGTCTCGCCGATGCCGTCAGTTAGATATCTCACTCTGTCAGAGTGCCCGTGCCGTGTTGGAGACACTCGGACCGAGGGGGAAAAGAGTTTTCCGATCCTGGGCACACGTTGGAAAATCTTTTCCGCCTAGCTCGCGTACTCAGCCGTCAAGGGGCCATCTGTACGCAGCTGGGTTGTGGGCATTGACACGCTCAAGCGACCGTGTTCTGATCCAACAATCAGGGCGGTCCATCCGCTGGGCCAGCGGATCTTATTGGGCGAAATGTGCCCCGCCGGTTTGAGGTCGAGTGTTTCAGAAGTGAAGACGGGCACGGAGTGTAGACACACGGAAAAAAACATATTCCTTCTGTCTTAGGACCCCCACTTAAGAGATTGTTTTTTTACCCGGCTGCCCATATTACGTCTTGTCGACTCCCTACGCCCGACGTAGTGCGACTCTGGCTCCGACCTCTACCCTGAGACGTAGATCGCCATAGATCAACGACGTACCACGGCCCGTAGTTCGATGCAGAAACGTATGTACTCGTTGGAGTAAATGTTCCAGTTTTATTTCTGGGCGAACGATTACTTCGACACAGCATCTTCACTTACTGGCATGTTACCGTACCGCGACTCGTATGCAGAACGACTAGAAAAAACTACACCCCTCGTCATTTTCAACCGCCCGCTACAAGATTTCTGCCAGTCTACCGGCCCACCTCCGCACCCTCGATCTGTCCACGGTACGTCCGCCCACCTCGCCCGCCTGACGTCGATTACATCGCGCTCCACTCACCAGGGATAGTCCTCGGTTCACATACTGATCCACATGCATCCTCATGTGTGCAGGGATACGCAACTCCTCATCATGGCGAGTGCACTCCTCGTCGCCTGTTTCGCACAACAGAGCCAAGAGCAGCCCATGACCATCACATCCGATGCTCCCGCTACCCTCCCGGCAGGCTCACGTGCCCATATATGGCACTACTTCTACCATGTGGATGGTGACCCCAACTCGGCACAGTGCAAGCTATGTGAGATGGGCAGCGTCATGAAGACCGTCGCCATCAAGAATGGCAACACGAGTTCGATGTGGTCCCACCTCACCACAGCACATCGTCGCGTGGCGAAGACCATGGTGGACGCGGGACGTGGCACCCAGACTCTTCACACGCATCCTGCGAAAGCTAATGAGGCGCAGAATATCCAAAACATGGTGCCACGAGCAGTGTTCGACGCCATGTACTTCCGCAAGTGTATCATGCGGTGGTTCATGGAGAAGGGCATCCCCTTCGCGGCCATCGCATCTCCGTGGCTGCAGAAGGCAGTCGAGCATGCGAACCCAGCCGCACAACTCATATCCCCACAAACCCTCGCACGTGATATCTACGCGGCATACAAGGCGGTCGAGCTGCAAGTCCGCAAGCTTTTGTGGACATGCGACGGCCGCATCTCCTTTGCGATGGACGGCTGGACGTCCACCGCCAACGACAGCTACTGCGGGGTCACTGCCCACGGCATTAATGGCGGCCGGGTCCTCTCCATCCTCATCGGCTTCGAACCTGTGCGTGGCCGCCATAATGCTGCTACTCTCTTCCAGGTGTTCCGCAACGTGGTCCAGACTTGGGGGCTGTGGGACCAAGTGTACTGCGTCACCATGGATAATGCGTCCGTGAACGGCGTGATGGTGCGGATTCTCGCAGAGCACCATGCAGACTTCACGGAGGACCACTTTGTGCGGTGTTTTGACCACGTGCTCAACTTGGGCGTCGGCGACATCCTTGCGCAGCCGGAGATCAAACGCATCGTCGCCATGGTTCACGGCATTGCAGTTTTCATCAGCCGGTCCCCCCAATGCGAGGCCTCGGTTGAGGCGTTTTTCCTCGCAAACCACCCCACCCCCTACCGGAAAATCAACGTCGACTCCTGCACCCGCTGGAACAGCACCGTGACCATGCTGCAGTTGGCCCACGAGCAGCGTGACCTGCTGGAGAAGTGGCTGACATCAGTGGGTGAGGACGAGATGCGACTGTCCGGCTCGCAGTGGCTGACCATCCGCCGCATCGCGAAGGTTCTTGAGCCATTCAAAAATATGACCAATGACATTTCTGGCAAAACCATGCCCACCTTCTCCCTCGCCATCCCCTTCTACAACGAACTGCTCGACTGCCTTCAGAATAGCGCTGACGCATGCACGGCAGCAATAGAAGCGACACTCGCAGCCCGTGGACCAGACGCAGCAGCAGACGAGTTGTATGCGGTGCAAGCGTCACTCGCGAAGTCCATCGCGAAGGTAGTGGAGCATGTCGGCGTGTTTTACACGCTGACGGGGGACTGCCAGTACTTGGCCACATTTTTGGATCCCCGCTTCAACAAAGCCTGTTTCGAAGAGTTGTACCGCGGGGATGCATGCAACGTGCATCCGGATGAGGTCCTCTGCGTAATTACGGGCCTGCTGCAGCTGTACGAGGCGGCGTACAAGCAGGCGATGGCGAACGAGCTGGCATGCAACACCGCGGCAGAGGCCACCGCCGATAGCAGCCCCAACAACAGCAGCATTGCTGCTGGCGTGTTGGACGACATGCTGGGCATAACGTCAGTACCTGCGGCAGCACCCCCCCCGCCTTGCAGGCTTCTGCTCCCGCACTATCCGCTGCTGCCTCACCAGCTGCTGCCAGCACCGCACCCGCCGCTGTTGCCAGCCCCCCCGCTGCACCCCCCCCCCCC
>SZWC01000836.1:280561-291042 GCA_023375785.1 Penium margaritaceum
ATAGAGAGAGAGAGAGAGAGAGAGAGAGAGAGAGAGAGAGATCCTTCCTCATAGCCTTCTGCCTGTTTGACGCACAGTTCCTCCTCAAGAGGGCCATAAAAAAAGCATTCTTGACATCCATCTAACGGAATTCCCAGTCTGCATACGTGGCCAGTGCAAGCAGAGTGTGGCTGGTTGCATACTTTCCCACTGGCGCATAGGTGTCAGTTAAGTCCTCACCTGGTATTTGGTGGAATCCTTTCGCCACCAGACGTGCCTTTTCTTCTCAATTAGAACCTCTAGATTTATTTTGACTTTGAAGACCCATTTGACATCGATGGCCTTCCGACCGGGTGGCAGCGGCACCAATTCATATACCTCGTGCTCTGGCAATGAGTGTAGTTCGGCCGCCATTGCCTTCTCCCTCTCGGCAGCATCCGGATGCCCCCTTGAGTCTGCAAGGGTTAGTGGTTCAGTTACTGTGCAATCTGTACCTGCAGTGGTAACCGTGTGGATAAACTGTTCATCTTCAACCCAAGGGCGATCACGCAGTGATCACCTCATGAGGGCTGGTGGTGGTGTCTTTGTCCTGTCTGTCCCTCCTGTAGAATTCAGAGGAGTTAGGCCTGGTGGTTCCTGAGTGGAACTGGAATCAGTGCTAGACACATCGCTTGAGGAGAGAAGATCCTTGGACACTGTACTGACTGTGACAGTGTCCTGTGTTGGATGAAGTCCTGGGTTCACCTCATGTATCTGGGGCGGTACAAAGATGGGGACACTAAAAAACTCCGGATAGTGCTCTGGCAAGGAGGGCATGAGAACAGGACACAATGTGCAGAACACTTTGAAGGGAATATGCTCCAGGAAAGAGGCATCATGACTTACAAGGAACAGGTGGCTTGTGGGATCCCAGAACCGTCATGCCTTAGAGGCATGTGACACTACGACAAAGACATACCAACGGCCACGAGAGATTGGTTTGTGTTCACGCTGTGGATATGAAAATAACACACACAGGCTCTAGTCTGCCTTTTCCTTGAAGTATTGTTCCCATGGAGTAACGGAGTTGGGCAACGGCCCTTGGGGAATCGGGTTCCACACCCATGTGATATCTCATCTACGGCCTTCTTTTAAAGCTCAAACATCAATCCTGACTCTGTGAGTAGTGTACGCAGTGCATCACCACAATTTCTGTGCCACCTTTCCGTGACCCTATTTTTCTGTGGAGTATAAGGAGCTGCTTTCTGGTGCTCAACCCCTTTTGTTCTCGGTTTGGCGGTCAGTGTAGTTAGGAATTCCCTGTCCCTGTATTTCCTCAGCTTCAGCATTTTACAGCCAGTCTGTTGCTCCATAGAATGCTGGAGCGTACGTCTGGCACTGGAATTGGTCCATTCAGGTCCGCATGCACTAGTGCCAACGGTCGTGTAGTGGCACTGTCGGACCTGAAGAAAGTCCGTCTGTGTGCCTTCCCTTCATGGAACTCCAAACCAGTGTTTGACTTGAGCCCATGTGGACAGTCACTTGGTAGCAGGCCGTGATGCTAGGGTGTGTTTCAGTAGTTCTGCCAATGCTTGACGAACACGTTAACTCCCAGACGTGGTACAAACATGACCCCAGTCAGCCAGAGAATCCCACCTGGTACTTGCAGCACCACAGTCCCCACACCCTCAACTGCCAACACTTCCCCTGACCCAGTTTTCACGTCCTCCACATCATGCGACGCATGCAGCATGAAAATCAGTTGCCAATGCAGTGACATATGGTATGATGCTGCAGTATCGAACAGCCATTCATGCATGCGTGTGCCCATTCATGTAGTGTGTGCATTTTCATGACATGCGTATGCCCTAGCTTGTGACCTGGTGACTGTGGCGTGGTGGTCGGCTCAGGTGGAAGCAGCCCCATGGGTGCTGGCCATTCTGCCAAGTATTGTGCTGCAGCTGGCTGCTGAATTCCGGCCACGTCCATGTAGATACGATGTTCCCGCGCTGGCGCTGGGATGGGGACGGTCGAACCAGGTGGCACTTGGAAGGGGTTCTGATATGTAGGCGGCAGTGGCGTAGGTAGTTCTGATGGAAACATGGGAAGCTGCGGGTAGCCAAAGTTCGCTGCCCCAAAGGGTGCGGGGGCCCGTGGTCCCATCGGGGCTGGACAGGCTCTGAGGAGGGTATCGAGTATTGTGTTATGGCTGGCTGTGTCTGCTGCGCGTTCGCTGCCATGATACGCTGAAGTTCTGGACAAGCTCTCTAGAAAGTTCTTGGCTGTCTACAATAGCTGTAGGTTCGATTCCCTGCACCATGGCCACGGCCTTACCCCCTGCTGCCTTGACCACCCCTGCCACCTCCGTGGCATGCATCTCCGTGGTTGATTTCCCCATGGTTTTCCAGAATTTTGACTACTTTAGCAAGGTCGGTACTCTCAATTTCGGCAACCCTCAGTCGTCAAAGAAGGTTACACCAAAAGCCTTGTACTTTTCCCCTAGGTGCAGGAGGACTGGGTCCAGCCACTCCAGGATGGCACAGGCGGCTCCAAGACCAAGGATGCGCCGCCGAATCTCCATTGCGGCATCCCACTACTCGGCCACAGGAGCACCCGGATTTGGGTGCAAGTTGTACAGCTTGCGCAGAGTGATGATGAGCACCATCCCCTGCTGGGTCAGATGCTTCCACGCATTGTGGGGTCGAGGATCTCCACTGCGGGGGTTGTTGGGATCCTCTCCTTCCCCTCCAAAGCGGAAATGGAGGATTGCATACTGCTGGTCCTGCGGAAGTGCACAGATCAGGGCGTTGGGTGCACGTAGAAGCACTCGCACGTCTTTTCCTTTGGGCGGCAGGGAAAGGTAATGCTCCCAAACACCGTCCATGAGAGAAATAAATCCTCCCATGGTAGGAAGTCTTCCGTGCCCAACAATGACCGCATAAGATCCTTGTGGGACAGAAACTTACTCAGTTTGTTCTAAGTGATGCCAGTGCCAACGCTGGTACATGCTCCGGCATTCGCACCGGCACCTCTTATTATTGAGGCCGCATGATTCATGGCTGTTGTAGGGTGAAAGGATAATAAATGATGTGACACAGGCTCAGATGCTGCCTCTTTGCTGCCGTAGAAAACTTCGGCAGCAATTTACCGGGCCCAATTTGGGCACAATTTTATGCCGCGATCCCCATGCTCGTTGGGAACCACCTTGATGCCACCTGCTGTCACGGCAGATACGCCGATCTACTTGCATGCGCCACTCGGCTGCCCCCTTTTCTTCTCTACACGAACACAAGGAGCTACCTTAGGATGCGGACCTTGCTCTGATACCATGAGAGGCTTCCTAGCAAGTCAATGCCACTTGCGGTGGACTAAATAGTAAAGTGTGGATCACACTAGGGTGAAAAATGTCAGAATGAGAAATGAGAATGAGAAAAAGCTAACTGCTCTAGTAACAACTCATCCTACTACTAGGAAGAGGTCGCTAGTCAACCTCACCCGTCACGCCAGCAAGCAAGGCTTGCTTGCAAGCATGCTAGCTTGAGGGCAAAAGCCATCAACAGCCCAAAAACGGGCGCAAGCCAACATGCTCAACCCATAGGATGCGTACAATATGTGGCCTGCAAGGTGGCATAGTCTATGCCTGTCCAAATACAATTTTGCAGCTCCAATTTAGGTCTCGCAAGCCAAAATACGTAAACTATGTCAGTGTAAGTGAGAGGTCAGAACTAAGGAGAACTCGGGGCAGCATAGTAAGGTAAGGTCAGGACCATGCAGGCAGGATCGAGGCCTTAACTCTTGAAAAGCGTAGCATGCGTGTATGATCCATGCCTTCTCAGTGAGTTGCCTCCGTCCTCTGTGCGAGCATGCTCTGGACACTCACAGCCACCCCGAGAGGAAGAACATGTGTCGTGAAGGATTAACAAACATGAAATAGTCAGACGCATCAGCAAGAGTGCTAGTAGAAAAACAACAGTTGTTGGACGTTTGGCGCCAACTAGGAGCAAAGTTGTCCACCACACCGGCAGGATTGCAGAGCCAGAGCAACATTCCTGAACTTGACATCCATCATCGTGACGTCTCAAGCATCTGGGAGGAAACACAGCAAAATCAGGCGAAGATGCAAGAGGTGATGAAGCAAGCAGCAGAGGCATTGCAGCAGTGTCAAACGTAGCCTACTTAGCTTGGACAACATTAGACTGTACGGACAAGACTTCATGAAGCTTATTTTCCAATGGTTGAGACTGTTCAACAAGCTAGTTCACTACAAGGACCCCAATGATAAATTTACACGATCCACCTCCAATTCAATTGGAGGAGGATATGGAGTACATGATCGAGGACATATTTGGACATCAACGACGAGGAAAAATGACAGAAAAACTCGACAAGTATGTCAGGAAACTGAAAGAGGTTCCACATAGATCATGCAAGACAGACGGAACGACAGATGCAACTTTGTTGTATAGATGCGGTTAGATTGAAGAGTGCTACGGATGATGAACCACTTAGGCTGAGCGTGGACGCGGTGCAAAGGCACGAGCGTTGATGAGGGAGGGAAGGATAGATCTTGCTGAAGGGCACTCCGAGCATGGAGTGTTGGGGGCAGTGCCGAGGCGCGGGCTGAACAGCCGCAGCGCCGAGGCACGGGCCGGCAGAACACACGGGTCTCAGTTGACGAGGCACCGAGTGACACTGAGGATGGCAAGATGAAGGCCGCAGCTAGAGGAAGCGGGCCACTGTGAACGGCAGGTCGATACTGACGGTGATGACCTCAGCACAGTGGTGCGGGCAAGTCAGCGGGACGAGCCTCAGCATCCACAGGCGGGTCGCAAGTGAGCGAAGCGAACGAGCGCTGAGCGGGAGCAACTGATGTACGGATGATGTGGCCTCAGAGTGGATTCACCCGGGCTCAACACAGGAAGGCGGAATGGGAGGAAACGGAGTGCCTCAGCCACAGGGCGGGCAGAAAGAGATGATGCAACGAGGAGGTGCCTCAGCCCGAAGGCGGGCAGCAGCGAGAGATGAACCATGCAAGAAGTGACTTGGTTAAAGAGAAACAGGCAATTACATGGATGTTAAGTACTATTCTAGTGCTACTCTACGTCCTACGCCTAACGCCTGTTACTAAGGCGGCTTGTAGGAGTGAAGTCGCCTTAGGCGAGCTGCCGCTGTTGCTGCTGCTGTGGGGTCCTGAGTCGCGTAGTGACTCAGGCTAGGAACCGGCACGGTTGGGACTCCCGCGTTCGTCGTTGTTGTCGTGACGCGAGGATCGCGTCGCCCGTTGGCTGTTGGCATGGACCGTCCCGTTGCCGGAGCCGTTGGTGTCGTCCGGCAGTTCCCGCTTTGGCCGTTCGCTGTCGGTCCCCGCCTGTGCCGTTGCTGTGATTTTTCCTCGGAGGTGACCTGGTCACGTGGACCATTTTCCGGAACGAGTGCTCGAGAGGAGATGTGTGAGACTTCCAGGCTTGCCTCAAACCCGGGTGTGTCTTGTGAGTCTTGGATATTATTTCTGACAAAGTATCATGGCTACAACACCACACACAACACTCGGGAACCCTGTGACAACCTTCATGGTGGCAATAATCTAATTTACGGCTATTATGGTAGTCACCCTGTAACGGATCCTGTCTCTAGCTCCTGCACTGAGGTCATCATCGGAGTTTGCAGAATGGCGTCCAAAGCTTGCTCGAGGGGTTTTCTCCTCTGTGTCACTCTGGGGGCAATCGTCGTCAATGACCCGTGCAGGGAGACTCAAACTTTTCAAGTCTCAAACTTGCGAGACTTTAGAGGCCCACTTCCGTTTCTACCTCACCCCTTCATTCTAGGTATGAAACAAGAGGAGGTATTACCTCGAAATCGTGATTTCACATGAATTTTCCGGTTTTGAAACTCAAAGGTTGACCTCAACAAGCTCGAGTTTCACTTTTTATGCGTGATGCAAAATCATAGCTTGCGAGGTACGATCGGCGATTTTGCATCGACATCTCTCGTGCACCCCTTGCTCTTGCTTTCACTCTATCCCTCGTCCTCGCTTGTTTTCGCGAGCAAGGAGGGCAAGCGAGAACAAGGACACAAGGCCACAGGCCTCAGCCCTCAAGGCCTTGTGGCTGCTGATCAAGCCACCAGCTTGATCGGAAACTAATGGCTTGCCGACGGGTGGCCGGCCGGTCACTTGACCGGCCACCGGCCACCCAGCCGGCCGGCCGCCAGCTGGCCGGTAGCCAGTGGGTGGCTGGCCACCGGCCAACCTTCGCAACAGTGAGGGGTGGCTAGCAGCAACCCCCTCGTTGTCGCGAGATGGGAGTGCCTAACCAGTCCTCTCGCTACATGCCTCCCCACTTATTATGAACCGTCCCGGTTCATGACCAAGAAGTGAGAGTGCCAGATAGTGAGTTGTCAACATTGTGAAAGAAAATTAATAATTTCAATCACCAGCTAAACATGAACACGTGTACAATACTTGGACCTAAGCTACAGCTTGTTGGTCAGCACGGCTAGCGGTCTCCCCCCTTTAGGCTGGAGCATCCACGCGACAACCATGTTGGACGTCCCCAACCTCCTATGGTCGTTGTCCATGAATGCCGTACTACAGGAATGTTGTTCACTTTTTCCCTGTTCAGATGGTGCTCCCTGTCATGCACCAATCAATGCAAGCTGGTAGCTCACTCCAGTACTCGTTGACCATACCTCTAGGCAACCAAGATTTGGACTCCCATGAGTTATGTTCAGGTCCACAACCGGCCCAATGAACGAGGTATTCCCTAACAACGCACAACCGGAGTGTACGCTCTCGGTCCTGGAGTAGACAAAGGACCTCGTATTGGCCGTCGGTAACAAGGACTGCTGACGGTGGCTGAATGGTTTTGTCTGCCGTGTATGGAGCCAGCAGGCTCACATGAAAAACATCATTTATCTTCATACTGGGCAGAAGCAGCAAACGGTATGCCACTAGCCGATGCGTGCCACGATGGGAAACATCCTAATCCACTTCGGTGAGGTTTTTACGCCACTGGCAACGTCAGTCAAAGATTTGTAGCACTAAGAAGCACGTTGTCACTGATGTCAAACGAGACCTCACGGTGACGCTTTTCAGCATATGTCTTTTGCCTTTGTCAAGCAGGTTGAAGGTGATTCTCCGCCTCCTGTAACAAAGAGTATATACGCTCGGCAAAGGCTTGAGCAAAAGGAACACGTCCTCGTGCACTTGCACTATTCACCAATGAAGAGGTACCACTAGATATCGACCACTTTCTAACACAACCGGTATGAACAGTGTAGAACCGTTCACCAGTTTTTCATCACAAACTCTACAAAGACAGCAGATTTTTATCCAGGACTACCAAATAATTGTCGGAAATATTTTTGATTACTGCAGAAATGCTGCCAAATGTTTGTGAAGATCTCCAATGGCAAAGATCTATCAAGAGCCATGGAACATGCCTCTGTAGCAGATCGTAGAACAGGTGGGAGCCCTCAAGATGGAGAACGAGCGGCTCAATCGGCATATGGCTGACCTGCGGGATGGGGCTAATACTGTACAGGTTCAGACGGCCCGGTCAAGGAGTCTGCCAAGACCAGATCTAAAGGCTCTACAACCGTTCAATCCCTCAGTAAAGGGTGCAAGCGTGTGGGCCTAGTTGTTTTCCATGCACAACTCTTTGGAACCCTAGGACATCCTCTAGAGGACAATGTTGTGCATTTGTCATTCACGGTGACACTACCATGCGGAGCAGCATTGGAGTGATGGATCCAGCTGAATATGCTAGCCACTAGAGGTAGAGCTGGAAATGTAGGTATACAATATGTTGTGTTCTGGCAGCCACGAGTAGGGCGAGCTGAAGTACGCGTGTCGACGACATGGGAGCTATTCGTGCAAGCAATCAGAGATCAATTTGATCTTGTGAATGCTTCCATGGTCGCATGTAAAAGGTTGAGACAGCTAAAGCAGATCGGCTTGGTCCAGGAGTACACACGTTGTTTCTTGACATTGTACTCAAAGATTAACAATGTGATCAAGCTGGAAATGGCGCACAAGTACTATGTCAGGTTTGAGGTAGAGATTTAGTGCACGTTGGCACTGAGTGGAATCACGGAGTTTTTGACAATGGTAGCCACTGCTGAGCGTATTGATGCGCTGCGCTACCAACAAGGGAAATTCTGTGAAAAGTAGAAAAATTTCCTACGTCAAAATAGCAGAGCACCAACAAGCTGACCCAATGGAGATTGACGTAGTATAAGGAGGCCAGTAGCAGAGCAAGCCCTGTGGTGGTAATTGTTGGATCTGCGGGAAGCCTGGACACCACAAACAAGACTATAAGAAGAAGCAACAAGGAAAGGACAATCATCACTGAGTGGCAAACGACCAACTACTGGGAAAGCTTCATCCGCATCAGCGAACACCAGCCTCGAAAGTCCTTTGACAACTAGGGATGTGTCGAATGTATTGCTGTGGAGTGAAGGAAGCGGGAGCGTTCTGAGAATTCTCTTGAAAGCCAGAATTCATTGACCGGTTGTATGGATGGCGAAGGGTACCACACTCATCGATAGATAAAAGCTTTACTGGATTGCGGTGCATCTCACTCTTTCTTCAGCGACGAGCTCGGTTGAGGGTTGCATGGCTTCCTAGGAAGCCAACAAAGACGAAGTTGGTGTAAAGGGTCCTGGAGTGTAGATTGCCTTTGAAGCCTTTGAGGGTCCGTCTGGACAAGCTGTCATGTGAGGTAAACTTTTGTACGTGCCCGATGGATACCTATGATGGCACTTTAGAGCGTGACTGCCTGCACCGGTGGAATCCTGGTGTGGATTGGGTGCGCACCCAGGTGGAAGTGAAGACATGTAGAGAGAAGATTATTTTACCATATGGGCTGAGAGAAAGGGCTCCAAGGCAGATATGTTACCGTAGTTGAGTTACTTGCAACTGAACCACTATCAGTGCAAGGGGGACCAAGTGTACCTTTTGTGATTACGATAGAAGGAAGCGGTTTAAGTGTTGGCAGCAGAGGCAAAGCAAAAATAGGGAGAACAACACAAAGCACCAGCAGTAAAGCTGTTGGAAGGCATTCCGGGAGTGTTTGACAGCTAGGATGACATGATTCTTGCTGAGTTGCCAAAGGGTTTACCACCGAAGCAGGACATTGATTATAAAATTAAGCTTGTTCCGGGAGTAAATCTAATAATGTGTGCTGCGTATCATATGAGTGACAATGAGCTTGGTGAGCTTATTGTAGTGTTGTCCTCGGGGTCCCTTGTGATCCGATCACAACGGCCTCGGCACCCCGATGCACATCGATGGGGCATCGATGTGGGGTGATGGCAGTTTTCACGCGAAACGTATTTCCGTGGTCAGCACACGTGGGTGTCTCGCATGTGACTTCGGTCTCGGCACTTTTTGAACACTTTCAGTGTGCGTGTTCAGGTTGACGCGTGAACGTTATCACCAGATTTGATGGTGCATGACGGTCCCATGCCCTCATCCACTGAATATGGACACAAACGAATCCTGGCAATATCCACATGGCAGACTCTGAATGAAAGTAGAGGACATGTCACTCCACGTGGAGGTTTCAGATTCCTTGCTAAACTCCACAGTCCAACAGTGGCCGCCATGTCACTGCAATTTTCACGGATGGTGCACGAAGGATTTAAATGAACAAGACCTTCACATTTCCAGCAAACCTTGCACGTTCTACATGGTTTGAAGTACGTATTTCTAAGATATGTGTGTTGTTGTCAGAGGAGAGAAGAAGGTCGAGAAGTCGACCGTTCGAACTTTGAACTACGGAATTTGAACGGCGATTCCACATGGCTTCATGCACCCAACCAGTCTGACACTTGGACAGCAATGTATGCTTCGTCAGTCTATGTGCATGGATTGCATCGCCATGCTGTGATCATCAGACTGATCGATATCCACTTTACATCGATCAATGGGCAATGTCCACTGATCGACGCGGACTCGGACTGCCTTTCCAACAATCCGATCCTTGATCGACCACCGATGGCTTGTGTGCCATCGGCACAGAAGCCATCGGGACTTGTGTGCCGATGGCACATGGCCCATCAGCCATCGACCGTCGGCACTCGGATGGCCGTCGGCTGTCAGCCGACGCCCAACGGATAGCTCCGAGAGGTTGCTCAAAGTCCACCAGATACAATCACTCCCTCTGTTCATTGTCACTTCCCGACACTTAGGTCGTGGACGAGACCCAGAGGCCTCGTCCACCTCACCATCATGCCACCCAAGAAGGGACCCGCGAGCTCGTCATCAAACGTCGGGTCATCGACTGTCCAGGGCTCCTCTCCACAGGGTTCCATCCTCCGATTTACCCAAGCGGACTTCAATCCTGCTCCCTTGGGACGCTTCCATGGGGATTTCCTCACACTTGCACTGTCCCGCCACTGTCTGCCCGTGCCAACCCCTGCCAAGCGTCCCGGATTCATGTGTGGTTCTTGCGGGGTCACGTTGAGTGGCACGTGTGACAGAATCAGGGGGCACTTTGGAGAAACAAACCAGGATGTCGGCT
>SZWC01000836.1:291105-309614 GCA_023375785.1 Penium margaritaceum
TCCATGGGGATTTCCTCACACTTGCACTGTCCCGCCACTGTCTGCCCGTGCCAACCCCTGCCAAGCGTCCCGGATTCATGTGTGGTTCTTGCGGGGTCACGTTGAGTGGCACGTGTGACAGAATCAGGGGGCACTTTGGAGAAACAAACCAGGATGTCGGCTTTTGCGACTATCCTCCTCCGCTTGCTTGTGATGCCCTCGGCTTGGAGCGCAAGCCGCGACCACCACATGGATGGAAGCCGGTGAATCCAAGACTGTACAGCTGGGGGACAAGCCAAAAGCCAGTCGCATGGGCAACACTTTGGGAGCAGCGTGAGCGTGCCGCGGCCTTGGAGCGGACTGGGCTTCCAGCCGACGATGATGACGACTACGGACTACAGCTGGAGGCTCAGCAGCAGACACCACCGTCACAGCAGCAGCAGCAGCACGCGTTCCATGCGCCATCATCACAGGAGACACCTCCCTCTTTGCAGAGGGTGGCGGGACTGGTGCAGACGAGAATGCGTGCGCATGTAGACACAGCAGCCAACAACGCCTGCCAGATGGCAATTGCAAAGCTCATGGCGAGTGCAGCACTTCCGGTCTCCTTCTGCAGAGAGCCACTGCTCTTGGAAGTGGTGCGGACTGCACGGACCACAATGTCAAACTTCCGCTTGCCTAACCGCGGCAGGGTGGTGTCCGAGCTGCTACTGAAGCTGGATGTGAAACTCGAGCAGCTTGATGCATCGCTGAAGCAGGGCTGACCCATCTACGGGGTCTCCCTTGCAGTGGACGAGTGGGATGACATGCAGCAGCGTCCAATTTACAATGCAATGGCAGTGAATGCCAAGAGAACCTACCACGTCTTCTCCAAGGATGCCAGTGGCATCATTCGTAATGCAGACCACGTGTCCGCTGTCATCGAGGACGCCATTGTCACGGTGGGGACAAAGCACGTCGTGTCGGTTGTCTGTGACAACACCGCAGTCAACAAGAGAGCATTTGAGAACCTGAAGACGAAGTACCCGGGCATCCTATGGCAGGACTGCTGTACCCACAACGTGGATCTCGTGATGAAGGACGTTTGCAAGAGTGATTGGGCGGCTGGGGTTCTGAGCAGAGTGGAGCATGTGGTTAACTTCTTCCGTCACAACGACATGCCCCGTGCATGGCTGAAGCAGCAGAGTGGGGGGCGGGTGCTGTTTCCACGCTGTGACACTTGTTTCGCATCAGTCCACATCGTCACACAGTGCATGCTTGACATGCGGCCCTTCCTCCTCAAACTTGTGAACTCTGACACGTGGAAGGAGATGGGCAGCAGGAGAGATGGGGCATTTAAGCAGCGCAAGAAGGAGGTTCAAAAAATCGTCCGCCGCCGTGTTTTCTGGCTCCAGGTTCGCCAGCTTCGCGACCTCTTCAACCCGCTTGTTGAGGTACTCCACATTGCAGACTCCCCGGGTGGCGCAGCAGGTGAAATCTACGAAGGGCTCCTTGACTGCATGGCAGCATTGAAGGCCCTGAGCAAGCCCAGAGGCCGCAAGCCAGCACGCGTTGCAGCACAACATGTGAAGCTAGCCGTGGACAGGTTGAAGGCAAGGTGGACGAAGGATATGGCATGCCCTTTGTGCGCGGCTGCACGCCGTGTGCATCCCACACACTTCGGGAATGACTTGGGGGGCGATGTCAGCATGGTTGCAGGTTGGGCACAGGTGGTGGAGGCCCTCGTTCCTACACCGAAGCAGGCTGATTTGCAAAAGGAGGTCGAGGCCTTCCAGCTCGGCCTTGTCACTGTGGAGGTTATCCCGGTGACTACTCGACGCCTGAGCAACAAGGCAAGGGCAGCAGTGGGCAAGGTGGTGGCGAAGGAGTTACAGCCATATAAGTGGTCCTCCCTCCACCTCGTTCAGCTGCCTAATCTGCACGAGCTGTCCATCAAACTTCTCTCTCAGCCATGTGCCTCTTCTGACTGTGAGAGGATCTTCTCCACCCACCAACTGATCCACACTGCACGCTGAAACCGCCTCCGTGTGAGCACGCTGGAAATGCTGGTGCGCTGCAACGTGCGCCTCCGCAAGCACTACAAGTGCACAAAGCCACAGTGTGGAAGGGACATGAACTGGCTGCAGGCTGAGGACTCTGACAGTGAGGAAGACGGTGAGCTGGTGCCAGACATTGAGGAGGAGGAAGAGGAGGATGCAGATGGAGAAGCAGAGAGTGAGGATGACGAGATGGAGGAAGAAGAGGTGTACCTGGAAGGAGAGGAGGATGAGGAGGGAGGTGGAGGAGAGGCGCAAACCAAGGAGCAGCAGCCACGCCACACTGGTCTGGCCGAGGATGCTCCGTCCTACGCACGTCCAGTGCGCACTCGGGCCATGGTGGAGGAAGACAGTGATCATCCCTCAGACGATGCAGCTGCCAATGCAGGCGAAGCAGATGGCAATTCTGGCGGAGCTGATGATGCTGATGGTAATGCAAGCTGTGCTGGCGATGATGCTGCTGGCAGTGCTGATGATGCTGGCAATGATGCTGCTAGCAATGCCGATGGCGATGATGCTGCTGACTACGCTGCTGAAAACGCTGCTGATGCTTCTGCGGCTGCTGAAGATGCTGTTGCTGACGCTGCTGACTCTGCTGATGCTGCTGAAGACGCTGCTGAAGATGCTGCTGGCAATGGTGCTGGGACTGGTGCTGCTACTGCCGGTAATGTTCCTCTTGCTGGTACGCGTGATGTTGGTGCATGTACCAGCAGCCGCAAAGCAGCAGGTGGGAATTGAGCTACTGGTGGAAGAGGTACTGCAGGTCGCAAAGGCGCAGCAGGTGGCAAGGGCGCTGATCGTGGCGCAGCAGGTGGCAAGGCGGCTACTGGTGGCAAGGGCCAGGCAGCTGGCAAGGGCCCTGCAGGTGGCAAGGGCCCTGCAGGTGGCAAGGGCCCTGCTAGTGCCAAAAAAGGGACATCCATGTCCTCTACCAAGGCTGTTGCCATTGGCACCAGCCAGGCTGTTGCCAATGGCAACAAGGGTAGCAAGCGCCTTCGGGAGAGGTAGCCTGCTAGGGGGTTTACTAGGTGGGGATAGGGGGTGTTGTCTCATTGGGAACTATGTCCATGATACATTGAAATCTTGTGACATCTCAACATGCTGCTATTTCTTTAAGCCTGCATCTGAATGCATGCTTTGTTGAAGTTGAGAAGTACACGGAACACATGGAATGAATGCAAAGAAACTAGTGACTTTGTGTTACATAAAATGTGAGCATTCACATGGTACAATGGTACGGGAGATTGTGTGTTGGTTTAGTTTGTGACACAATGCCTCAGACACATGGAATCTCAAAAGGTAAAGTATAGATTCTGATTGTGAAATGTCTGATTTAAGGGCTCACAAGCATGCTATGCATGCTATCACCACATATGGTGATGTATTATATAACCACATTGATCCTGCATCCAAAATGTGCTTCACGATGTGTGTTAATGCTTGCAAATAAATAACTGTAGTGCAAGTTTCAGTGTCCCTCACAAACCCCTTCTGGGGTGGCCGGGGTGGCGTTGTGCCTGAAGATCACAACGATGTGCCGAGGTACACATCGTTGTGTCGGGGTTCGATGTTGGCAGAAAAACACTGGCTTATTGTCCTGAAGAAGTAGTTGGAGGAGCTGATGGAGCAGGGGCTCATCAAGCCGTCGGTGTCACCGTTTGCTGCATTGGTCCTCTTCGTGAAGAAGAACATGGGGGGGCTACGGATGTGCGTGGACTATTACGCGCTAAACAGTTTAACGATCAAGAACCGGTAACCGCTGCCAAGGGTCAAGGAGCTGTCTGACCAGCTCATGGGAGCGCAGTACTTTAGTAAGATCGACTTGCGCTCGGGATACCATCATATCTGGATTGTAGAGCAAGATGTGGAGAAGATGGCGTTTTGGATGTAGTACGACCAGTTTGAGTACCTTATGATGCAATTTGGATTGACCAATGCTCCTGCAATGTTCATGAGCCTCATGAACATGATCTTCCATCTCACTTGGACCAGTTCATGGTGGTGTTCCTCAATGATATCCTTATCTATTCTAGAACTCTGGAAGAGCATCAGCAACATCTTTGACAGGTAATGGATATTCTTTGAAGAGAGTAGTTGTTCACTAAGCTCTCCAAGTGCAAGTTTCAAAAGAGGCAAGTGGAGTTCCTCGGGCACATCGTGAGTGACAAGGGTCTCTGTTTGGATCCAAAAAAGGTAGAAGTAGTGAAGTAGTAACCTACACCAAAGAGCGGGCGTGACATCTAGGTTTTCATGGAGTTTGTCAACTATTGTCATAAGTTCATCTGGGAATACGGAAAAAAGGGTGTGTCGCTAATCTAGCAGCTGAGAAAGGATCACAAGTGGAAATTGGACAAAAAGGAGCAGAAGAGCTTTGAGGATCTCAATTATGCAATGTGTAATGCTCTGGTTCTAGTGTATCCGGATTCATTCAAGGAGTACGTCATGGCGACAGACGCAAGTGACTATTTCATTGGAGCAGTGCTTATGGAGGATCAAGGAAAGGGACCGCAAACGATTGCGTACGCGTCTTGTAAGCTACAAAGTGCAGATTTTAACTACACAATCCACAAGAAGGAAATATTGGCGGTGATCCATGCATTCAAGCATTGGCTGTACTACCTTGAGTCGCGGTGTTGCATGGTCTCCATGCATCATTATGCCTTGACGTACCTGAAGATGCAGCCAAACCTTAGTCACAAGGCAGACTCGCTCGATGGATTTCTTACAAGGAAGTTTTGACTACGAGATCCCGTACAAGCCAGGGAAGGTGAATCTAGCAGATCCTCTGTTGAGGAGGCAAGACCAGAACCTCAAGGACATCTCAGTGCTAGTGGGATCTCTATTCATATAGAGTATGTTCAAGCATGGCTATGGCGTGGATGGGGAGTTCACGAAGAATACGATAACAGATGCAATATGGGATGGAGTATATTGACGAAGGGGACATAAGCAAAAGATTGTCGTGCCGCATTGTGCACCATTGAAGCAGTTGCTCCTTGAGGAGGCACATGATACCCACTACTCGGGTCACATCGACTTTGAAAAAATGCTGAAAGATTTGACACGTTAATACTGATGGTCGTCAATGACGAATGACCAGAAGAGGATAGTGAGCAGTTACGATGTGTGCCAATACATCAGGACACGGAAGACCAAGCCACTTGAGAAGCTGCAACCATTGCCTATTCTTGAGAGGCCATGAAAAGCCATCTCTCTTGACTTCATCGGCGGTTTGCCTGTGACGCAGTAGGGTAACAACACGGTGTTGTTGATGGTGGATCGGTTCTCTAAGATGGCATATTTCTTCACATGTCTGGAGAGCATCACGGATACTGGGACAGCTCAATTCCTCCTCCATAATGTTATCAAGCTGCATGGAGTACCACATTTGTTGGTCTCAGATCCACGCTACATTTCGCGGTTTTGGATAGATCTCATGGGAAACTTGGGCACGCGGGAGCAGCTGACCACTACATACCACCCATAGAGCGATGGGCAGATGGACCACAATAACCAAATTTTGGAGCAGCTGCTTTAGGGTATGGTCCCATCAGATGGAAAGGGTTGGGAGGCAAAGTTTTGTGTGACAGAGTTTGCCTACAACTCTACAGTATCAGCATTAAGAGGAAAGTCACCATTTGAGGTGGTTTATGGCCACCAGTCCCTGAGCCCAGCTACCCTTGCTACAGCAGCAGTTCTTCCGGCTGTACAGCATATTACTAATGGGCTTTCCACCACATGGGATGTGGTGTGGAAACGGCTGTTGAAGGCATAAAAGCAAAACAAACAGGAAGTAGATAAGCACCACTCAGTGGAGGAGTTCTAAGTGGGTGATTAGGTGACATTGAACTATGCAAATATACAGCTAATAGAAGTTGGAAGTCCCAATCTGAAGCCGTGATGGGTGGGTCCGTTCCATATTCTGGAGAATTGCTCGGTCGTGTCCTACAAGCTCAAGCTGCCAGCTCACTATACCATCCATCCGGTTTTTCACATCTCCTTGTTTCGTGCATATCACAAAACCCAATACTTTTTTCAAGGTTATGGGAAATCTCCATCTCCTACTAACCAGGTTGAAAGCAGTGAGGAGTTTAAGGTGTAGACGATTTTGGCACAATACCACAGGGGATGTCGGCGTGAGTTTCTGTTGCAGTGGAAGGGGTACCCAACTGAGCACAACTCATGGGAACCATAGGCCAACTTCAATATTGGAGATACCAACACTATTCTTCGAGAGTATCTCCCGCATAACGGGACGTCGTGCCTCTAACAGGAGGGGGTCAATGTAACGAGATACCCATCTATTTCTAGCACATTCAAGGCCTTGTCTGTGTTTTGGGGACGTTCGTGCCTTTTTTTGTTCTCAGAAATCATGCTCGTGGCCGAGCTCACGTCTACTCGACCGCAAAAGGAGGAGGAGGAGGAGGAGGAGGAGGAGGAGGAGGAGGAGGAGGAGGAGGAGCGAGCAAGCAATACAATTCGTGTCGGCGTGTGGAGCACGCCGACACAAGGAGATATTTTTCTCGTATCTACATGTGCGTGTTCCGAACACTCCAGGCAAGGGTGGCTTTCACCCTCTCGACGAGTAGCACATGGGTTATGCTACCCACCGAGGGAAAATATTGGTGGCGAGCCCCCGGCAACACGTGCACTCAACAACAGCGGCAAAACGGTGGTTGCGACCGTACGATGGTCGCAGCACATGCGATGGCATGTAAAAGACAGCGACCACATCCACCGCTGAGACCCATCTTTGGCGACCGTATGAGGCGTCGAGCCAACACGGTGGCTCGCGCTAGGCCAAGACAGACCATCGATTTGGACGATCAACGGCCGGACGCTTCTTGCACTAAGCATGAGGTGCGAGTACGGCACCGGGCATGGGTGCAAGTAGCTTGTAGTAGTATTAGGTTGGGGCTAGGACTAGCCGGCCATACAGTATAAATATCTTGTACTCTGCTCATGGTAATTAACCTCTAATAACCTATGTTTTCCCAGCTCTGGCTTCAAGGCATCTCCAAGTCTATTTTTCCGCTGCGACCGTGCTTTCCATACACCAAGACTAAATCTTTGGAGATCACACACTTTTACAAGTAGGCTTTTTATCACTAGCCTTATTCCAAAGATATGGGTCACATTTCATGTAATACTCCTGGACATTGACATTCCATCCAGGCCACCAATAGTGGTCCAAGAGTGCCTGTCTGGTCTTTTGAGGTCCCACATGACCTATGACCGATGGATCTTGAAACTGGGAGATATTCTTCGCTCGAAGATCTTCCAATTCTAGCACAACAACTTATTTTCCGTTTCAAAATATTTCTACAGCCTCCACCAATGCTTACTTGACTAGATTTTGAGAGTCTTCAAACCAAGAATTCACACTGCATACTATTTGAATCCTATTTATAAAATTATAGTAGTGGATAATCTCTCAAGGTGGTCACTACAGAGGTACAAGGAGATCCGATGTTTACACTGTCGCTGTTGCAATGGCCATAAAATACCCACTGACCTTGGTGGTTGCTTTAATTTCGACAGGCCATCGGCTTAGTGGAGGGCAACATTGATGCGTCTCGGTCGATATTCCCATGTGAACAAGAATTGGCTCAGGTATTTGCTCCAATGTGCCTGTCGCCTTGACAGTTTCGGTTGCGTTTGAAAAAACACCAATGCATTATGGTTGGTCATGACCGTCACACTCCCCTCAGCACCCTCGAGGTAGCAAACCACATCGTGAAAGCGTGCACCACCGCAAGGAGCTCTTGATCCCCAGTCGTGTATCCCATTTCCGCGGGGATGAGCTTCCGACTCTCATACGCAACTGGACGACCATTTTGTACAAGGACTGCTCCAAGTCCTACTACCAACCCATCGCATCGCACCTCCCACAGTTGCGATAGATCTAGAAGGGCCAAGGCGGACAGTATAGATAGAAGCTCTTTGACTTTGAGAAAGGTATTCTTGTAGTCAAAAGTTCAATCCCACTGCACGTCTTTTTGTGTGAGCCTGGTTAGCGGCACTACCAGGGTCAAATTCCCTTACATAAACCATCGGAGGTAGTTTACAAGGCTAAAGAAAGACCGAATCTGCCCAACGTTTCCGGACGCAGCCAATCCACCATGGCCTGGACCTTTCGTGGATTGACATGTGCCGTCTTGCAGACTATGTGTCCAAGATATTCGACCTCATATTTTGTAAACTTACACTTACTGGCTTTTGTTCCCAAAGGATCACAATGAATTCAAGAACATGTTTTTTTAAGCATAAGCTTGAAACTGATAGTGTCCCATGTGTGTTTGAATTTTTTTTTGATACATCATCTTCCGTGATGCGGATTTGATGGTATCCTTGCGACAAATCCAAGGATGTAAATACTCTTTCCCCTTGGAGTTGGTCAGACGGGTTCTCAATCTGTGGTAATGGGGAATTAATTTCTGGTTGTCAGCTTGTTCAGCGCCCGATAGTCTATGCACATGCATAAACCACCGTCCCTTTTGTTCGTAAATTGGATCGGCGTAATGCACGGCGAGCTAGTTTGCTCAATGTGCCCTTTTTCCAGGTATTCTTTCATTTGGTGTTCGGCCTCTTGCCTATCTGCTAGAATAAGGCAATGAATTGGTCTGAACAGAGGGGTCGCCTCTAGTTGTAGTGGAATTGTGCAGTCCATGTGTCGTTCTGGTGGAAGCCCAGCCGAGGGGTCTTGGAATACACCTGAGAACTCCGCCAATGGATATTTGATTTCTTGTGGCATGTCTTCCTTCACGTCATCCTCCAGCATCTGCACCTCAGCCAAGAAATGTTGACACCCTTGTCAAATACGTCTTTTGACCTACATCACAGACAAGCAGGCAGAGACTGTTAATCAGGTTGGTGACAATTCCGTCCTTGGAACCAACGTAAAGTAACGTTGTCGCTTTCGAAAGATCAGACACTTTGAGTCAAAGCACATCTCAGTCTTGTTGTCTTGGAGCCAGGAATCGCCTACCACCACGGCGAGCAGGTCAAAAAGGTCGAGTATCTTCAACGTGATACTCTGCTTGCAACCTTGAATATAATTTTTTTCTTTACAAGTACCAATCACGGATACCGCATGGTTGTCACCGACAACAACTGCATCATCCAATGGCTCCTACTTCAGACCCACCTATCGAGTGAAGGCAAGGCTTACGAAGGATTCATTCCCTCTAGTGCCGGCTAGTACGTTCACAAAAGTACCAGCTAGGTGTCCTTTGAACTAGATTGTCATATTATCTCCACTCTTTTGAGTGAAAATGCTCGACAATGGCAAGCTGAGCTTGTGATAAACACAAAATCTATAAGGCGGACGATGTAGCTCCCATGATTCACCCACTCGTGTCCACATTTTGTGGGTATATGTAAATTTTACTAGCACCTTCCAGTCTTTCAATTTGACTGGGTCAAAATCGTTGATCAACTGTACCGCAAATGTAATTGAACTTGTCACTTTGAGGACCTTTGTTTCAATTACTATGTCACACAACTCTTGCACCGTGGTGGGTGTTTCCACCACTAAGCATGTATGATCATGCATGTCATCCGGAGATGAAAGGTTTAGTAACCAATGCCGGTCAGTAATTTTAGAATGAGGTTCAAAATGGGAGGCAAAAGCAACAGGGAAATTTGACCTCATCAGAAACTCAACGTGTTTTACATCCTCATCTGAAAACATGAACATGTGATCCAGTTTTACCCCTGAGTGGTCCCCACTAATGTCACTCAGGGGTGGAGAAAACCCGCACCACGGTCCTATCCGTTACCACGACCAGGCCTGTTGCCGTGACCGCGGCCTTGTCCACGGCCCTTTCCGCGGCCTCCTGCTGCACCATCTCCACGAGGTGCAACAGCTACAGCCAACGCCGTGGCCTCTTGTCCACCACCAGCAGTCTCACGACATTGGGCCCTAAAGTGGCCCAATGGCTGCATGTAGTTGTGGTAGAGCCCGTCAGAGAAGGCTACATTGCGATGCTCAGGTGCCGCCTGCAACTCGTTATTTTCGCGACTGCTCTTGTTGTTGGGGACCTTGTGTCCACCTGCCTTCTTGACTGGATTGTTTTCAGGCTGCTTGTCCTTTATCCCGTCCCGGTGTCTGGCTGACCCACTAGCCTTTGCAACATCCATACGCATGTCGCAGCCTTGTTGTACACGCGCATTCGGCTGTCTATCAGAGCAGTGCTCTGGGTTGACCGAATTCACTTCACTCATATAGTCCTGCAACACCCTCTAACTTGTCCATGCTTGTCCGGTTGTCGTCTTGGTGGTCTCGTCCTTCAGCTTCTCGCTGGCCAGACTATCACACAAGTTTTCGAGCAGCAAGCACTTTGGGTACTTGAAGGTTTGGGTCCCATCGTCCTCGGTGAAGCTTTTAGCTTCCTCCACGAGTGGTGTGAACTTACTTAAATAGGCCTCGAGCGAGCTCCTCGGCTGCCAGAAGTCCTTGATCTTGTGGAAGGTGTGTTGCTCCTCACGTTAGATACACTTCCTACACATGATGACGTATGGTTGTTGCGCACCCCATTCATTGACCACGTAGTTGAAGAGCTTGTCCTCAAGCTGTGTCGTGATGAGGTCGTCCCACTAGCAGAGGCACCTTATAGACAAGGCACCTTGTAGACAAGGCACCTTGTAGACAAGGCACCTTAAAGACACGTAGGACGTGCTGCATGCGATTCAGCCAGTCGGTCAGCTTTATATCCTTTTGAAATATCTCCATATTGTGGAAGAAGGACATGTTCACGATCGGCTCCGAAGTCAACAAGGTAGGCAAGTCTTTGCTGCCAGTGACAGTAGAATCAATACCTGTGGCCCGTAGTGATTGCTGCTGTATCCGTAGCAGCAATCACTACGGGCCGCAGGGTCAAGCTCTGTAATGCCTTGTCACGGTCGTCGCATCCGTGGCTTACTTCATGAGTAGCCAGACGCTGTAGCTGGCGATCACGGTCAAGGTCCTTGATGCTCTACCCGATGTGGGCCAGCAGGTTGGTGAACATGAATCTCAGCTCTATGTCTTCAGAGTGTCGGCCATAGCATCAAGGGCCTCACAATGTCTGTACACCTTTATCCATTATAGGAGGGTACGGTTCACATACATGCCTCCGATGAATCCCACCTTCTGGAGGAGGCTGTCGTCAGTGACGAAGCTCGAGTGGACGTTGGTCTATCCCATAGTAGCCACGTCGTAGGAAAAGGGGTCCGCTCCCAATCCAACGGATGATACTATACCTCTATCGTCGGTGGTGATCTGGAGTCGGCCCGCCGCCTCGGCAGCCAACTCGACAAGCTTCCGGTGGTGGTTGCAAATTGTCTTTGTAGTGACGTTTTTCGGCTTGTTCTTGCATCGTGTAAGGGTCATCCACGTGCATGTCAACGTACTCATTGAGCAATTTCTTGGCTTCCTTACGCTTCTCAGTGTTACCGAGTGTAGCAAGGGTTACCTTCAACAGTACGGTTGTCTATGACTTGGCAACCGTGCTTGCGGTGGTGGCTCCCAAAATCTGGAGTCCGCTGAGGGTGTGTGGTGAGACCATCTCCACTTTGTCCTTGTTGATCCTGGGTGGTCCGGCACTTGCCATCCCGTCGTACACATAACTAGCACGTGAAGACCGTCGTGAGGATCACCCCGCAACTTCGAGGAGGTGTCGCCTCCCGAAGTCTCATTGCTCTCATGATAGGTGAGACAGTTATAAATTTTTATTTCTAGGCCGACACAATCGGTACATCCATGTGGTAGAATTATAGCTTTTTCTACGCCATCATGGTTGGCACAATTATGTGGATTTTGAAACTAGTCTTCCTAAGCCGTTACTCATGGTACTTGCTAGCGTCTACCATCTAGGAAAACAGAAACTAACCTTTCCAGGGACTGACAAGAAATATGAGTACTGCTCACAAAAACAAGGGGAAAAGGTTGGAAAGGGATTCTGATAATTCCTTACAAATCCTTCACTCACTCTTTCTAACTTCTTGTCTTCCTCTTGCCTTCTTGTTTCCTTGGCCTCCTCTTCACGTTCCTTGATGCCTCTTGTATCTCTTGGTGGCGTCTTCCTTGAGCCGGCGGCATTGGGAAAGCTGCCAAAAGCTTCACCCTCCTTTTTAGGATGCTCTCAGGCCATGAGAGTTCCTGATCTTGGAAAACGACATTTTCCCATTTTTTGATGAAAGAGAAGGAAGGAGTCTAGAAAGGAGGGGGAAAATGGTGGTTTGGGGGTGGGCACTTCCTATCCCGTCTCACAAAAATTAGGTAAGAGGAAGCCTAAAGGAATGAGGAGGATGAAAAAGAGTTCCTCAAGAGCTTTCTAAAGCACTTTACGGTGCTTGAAACGGATAAGTGTAGACGACGTATTCCCCTTTGTCATTTTTGCTACTGCTGCACATGCTCACGACGTTTGATGTTTGGCACAGCCGCTGGAACCATCGAATACTTTGTCATGAGGGTCGTTTGGCTCTCTGAACCCTGTAATAGAGTGTGTCTAGCTCCTACACTGAGGTCATCATCGGAGTTCGCAAAATGGCATCCAAAGCTCGCTCTGTCAGAAGAATGAAGCGAGTGGCGGAAGCGACGACAGAAGCAGGTAGAGGCAGAGTGATTCGACAGACATGGATATGCTGACAAAGGCAAGGAGTTAGTAGCGGAGGCAAGAATAGAGGCACTGCAGGTTGAGGAAGAGTTGAGAGGTAGACAGATAACTGGTGACAGAACGGTGAGGTGTGTAGGTTTGATGGGATACCGGATGTGCTGAGAAGGACTGAATGAAGGAATAAGAGTGGCTGAGCAAAGAGATGCGAGGCCGAGAGTTGGGAGTGGATGACGATGGAGGAAAGAGCGATGAGCGAGGAGAGCAAAGAAATGACTGTGAAGCCGCAGAACCAAAGGCGAACAGGAGGAAAAGACTGTTCTGGTTGAACTAGGATGGAATGAACATCCTTCATATATGTAACAGAATAGAACAAAACGGTAGTTAACCGCTTCTTTTACGCTAGCCGGACGCTCTTGTGGTATGACCACTTATTTAAGGATTCCTCAACAGGATATTTGTTGGTCAGTTTGACGACCGACAATGGCTAGTGATAGTTGGAGCCGAGGTGGTTCATGTCAGAGCTGAACCTTTATTGAGAGCACTTGGAATGACCAAGAGGTGAGGAAGGTGTTGAATTCATCCTCAATATTCCTGTCAAAGTCGCTAATTTCCAACACGCTCGAGGGTTTTTCTCCTCTGCGTCACTCTAGTGGCAATCGTCATCAAGGACCCGTGCAGGGAGACTCGAATACTTTGAGTCTCTGGTGGCCCATTTCCGTTTTTACCTTGTCCCCTTGTTTTGGGTCCGAAACAAGGGGGTTATTACCTCAAACGCGTGAGTTCACTTGAGTTTTCCGGTTTCAAAACTCGTAGTTTGGCATAAACGATTTCAATTTTTGTTTTTGATGTGTCGGTGCGAAATCGTCGAGTACGAGGCATGATCGACGATTTTGCACCGACATCTCTCAGGCGCCCCTTGCTCTTGCTCTCGTTCTATCCCTCGTCCTCCCTTGCTTTCGCAAGCGAGGAGGGCAAGCGAGGGCAAGGGCACGAGGCCACAGGCCTCGACCCTCAAGGCCTCGTGGCCTCTTGGCTGCCGATCGAGCCACTAGCTCGATCGGCGGGTGGTGGCCTGCCGGCGGGTGGCCGGCCGGACACTTGACCGGCCGCCAGCCACCAAGCCGGTCGGTCGCTGGCCGACCGGTAGCCAGCGGCTGGCTGGCCACTGGCCAACCCTGGCAATAACAAGAGGTGGCTTGCAGCCACCCCCTTGCCATCGCGAGGTGGGAGGGCCGAACAGGCCCTCTCGCTGCACATCAGCCTACATCAGCTAACTCGCAGAGACGTCGTGGCTAAAAAGGAGGAAAGTGTTACGACCCTGATGTACAAGAGTCCCTAAAATCCACGAGTGAGAATTTTTATGTTTCACTTGTGACCCACCACGTATTGGCCTCAGGGTTTTTCCACCGCTCAGCCGAGAACATCTTGGCCACCTGCCCCGACCTTTGGCATTCCGTTGCAAAAGGTTCCAAACAATGTGACCACTTTCCACAGTGTTCGACAGAACTATTGCGATTTTTTAACGTTTTGATACTGTTCGTTCAACTTCTCAATGGCACTAAACTTTCATAAAAATGCACCTTGGTATTCTAAATGAACCTCGACATCTCAACGGATTTTTTTTAAGCCAACACTCACGATGCGACACCGTACGTGTAGCTGAACTTTAGCACAAAAAAAATCACATATGCCTTGTTTGGTTTCTCGCTATCGTGTACATGTGCTCGACAGTTCCAAAACTTGTCATTAAAATACACTTACTGCTAAATACAAATTATGTAGATGTCCTTGTTTACCTGATTTTCCCACACCTCGTACATGTGAACCATTCTCGTTCCGCTTTGTGTAACACTTGTCCTGTTACCTTTTACGGTTGAATCTCTTACCTCACAGATAGCGCAAACCCTAAAGACTTGCATTAATATTTTATAGTGATGGTAAAAAAGTTGACCAAGTGAGGGTTGAGATTCACTGGTAATAGATGTTATTTCAGAAATGAAGAGGATGACTATTTGCAAATGTCCGTGATGTTCGTCGATTGGCGTGAGGCCAATCAACATTCAAAGCTCAGTAATCTCCCCTCCTGGGGCTCCCACATAGATAGAAGGGTTTCTAATTCTTGTAAGTTTTTATGTTTAATGAACCATGTTGACATTGCCAAATTCTAAACTATGGATGAGGATAAAATCTGAATCCATGCATTGGGACGAGAGGAAAGTGTACTCTCCAAATGGAAGTGAAGGATGAATGATCCTATAGTTGGGAGTACTTTTGTTACGTCCCTGATTTACACAAGTTCCTAAACTCCATACATGGGCATTTCTGTAATTACATTCATGGCCCACCACATGTCTTCCTCTAGATTTTTTCACTGCTAGGCCGAGGGAATTTTGATCACCTGTCCCAACCTCAGGTGTTCCATTTCAAAAGGTTCTAATAAGCTGGCTTTTTCCCACAAACAGCGCTATCACAAACCATGTTGTTGTTTCTATACCGTATGGTCAAGTTCTCAACGTTGGTAGAATTTTACTAAGATAAGCCTCTAGGAATCCCCTGACTTCTCGGTGGAGTTTCTTGAAGTGAACACTTGCGATGAAGCGTCACACGCATCGCTTGATTCGTACATCCAAAACCCCACATATGCCTCATTTTGTTTCTCGCTAATGAATGTATGTGCTTGACATGTCATACACTTGTCACCAAAGTACGGTTAATGCAAATACAAGTTATCCAATTGTCCCAATCTCTTAGATTGCCTTCTGCTCCGAACTTCATCTCTGTAAACTACCAATGTTCCGCTCCAAGTAACACTTGGTATCAAAGCACGACGTCACTGGAGGGGCAGCCAACAAAATAGCTCCAAGGGGACAACCTTGCATGACTCTTCAGCGTATCTTTAATTTCCAAACGTTCGTGGACTTTACGACGAAGACAGTGAATGAAGCGACTGCACTGGAATATCATTTGTTCGCTGGGTAGGGCGTCACCACCACCCTCGCAGATTGGGTAGAAGGGTGATTTCACCCTTTTCTGTTCCAGTAGATGTTTCCCCAGACTTCTGAAAATCCGCTTTATTGCACCACCAAGAACTCCCCACGCAGCGCATGACACAACCCTTCATCCTCATGCAATCCGAACGCATGCTGCACAGATAGTGGGGCAGCCTGTCATGCACAGTACGGTCGGAGAACCTGCACGGCACTGCACTGCACTGAACTGCAGAGAGGAGCCCGGGGTGTCGTCATGGAATGTCAGGGTCGCATGTGGACGAGCAGCAAGCGGTGCGCACCTGTGGTGAGGCTTACAGGGGTTGCACAACATTCGCGTTCTGCCTTATGCTAAGCGCAAGTGCAAGTGCCGCACACGACAAGTGCATGCGATCTGATCGGTTCGATCGGCCGAGGTTGCACACCACTCTCGCTTGCTCACCCAGACAGCGCACATCCGCAGCCTGAAAGTGGTAGTGAGTGTGCAGCAGAACGCAACCGACGTTGCTTCCGTTGGCGGGCTTTCCAGTCGGGCCTTGCAGCCTCGGTTCCAGTCGTATAAGGGCAGCCTCAGCTGCTAGTTGCGACAGCCTCTTCTCCAATTTCTCGCCCACGGTTGCTTCTGCACTGCAGACCCTCTTCAGCTCGCGTTTCCAACAGAAGATGGCCGACGGCGAGACCCTCTCCCTTGGCCCTCTCCCACAGGGTAAGGCTGTCTTCGGCTTGCTCCGAGCTTGCTTGCGCAAGAATGTGGAGGGAAGCCGCGGTAGGCAAGGGCAAGTCATGGACATGCTTGTCGCGTTGGTCCTCATCGTCGCTACGATCTTTTTTCCCAAGAACGCACGTGCAGTTTTACAGTTCTTGCAGGCAGTTTTTCTTCTTCTTGCCCTGTGGGCCGTGTTTTCCAGCATGTTGTAAATTGCGTGTAAACTCTATGACTATCCGTCTTTTGGGTATCTGAAGTCTATTCAGTATTTTCACTGTCGTTGTCTCGTGGTAATTCCACGTAACAACATGGACATATCTTCTTCGATTCACTTCAACCGAGCACGTGATAGTGGTCACTACATTCACTTTTTGTCACTAGCCAAGCGGCAGTGCATACCCTCACTCTTGCATGAGACATGACGAAACATACATTGTGTTTGCTCGGCTGCCTTCACTACCCAGCTGAATTCACCTCTTCATCTTGTTCCGAGCTGCAGGTGCGAGCCTGATCCAGGCAGCTAGGGATGACGACCTGAAACTGGTCAAGGCTCGTGTAAAAGCTGCAGTCGATTGCAAACACTCAGGAGGGGTGTGCGAGTGCGTGTGCATCTATGCCAGGGATGGCGCCTCTGCTGACCGCACCGCTCTCATGGCCGCCGCTAAGGCTGGCCATGCTGACGTCGTGCAGCTCCTGCTCCAATGTGGCAAGGTCAACGTGAGAGCGCGTGAAAGTAGAAGCGGAAGGACAACGCTTCACATGGCTGCGGCAGGTGGGCATGACGCTGTCGTCGCAGCTCTCCTTGAGAGAGTTTCTGACTCTCAGAATTGGACCATTAGACCAAGAGTCATGGTCGACCTAAGGGACAACCATGGCAAGACCCCCCTCATGCTTGCAGCAGAAGGAGGCCACAGTGGCGTTGTGAAGCTGCTGATAGCGGCGAAAGCAGCAGTAGACTACCGGAACCCTTTAGACGGAGAGACAGCTCTCACATTAGCTGCCGAAGGAGGACATGACGGAGTTGTGAGGCTGCTGCTTGAAGCCAATGCAGATGAGAATGCTGCATGCGTCATAGATGGTCTGACTCCACTCATGAAGGGTGCAAGAAAGGGACACAGGCATGTGGTGCGTGTGCTCCTGGGAGTCGGAAAGGTGGACGTCAACGCAAGGAGGGGAGATGCAGGAGAGAGTCTGAAGGGGAGAAAGCCAGTGGAGGCGCTTGGTGGAGGGGGAGAGACAGCGCTCATGCTCGCCGTTACCAGCAAGCACATTGACGTCGTAGAAACTCTGCTTGGTCATGAAGCTGATGTCAGCATCAAGGCTGCAGATGGCAGCCACGACGCCCTCACGTTGGCTCTGCAACTGGATGACTGGACCATAGCGAGAATGCTGGTGGAGACGGGACGTGTTGAGATATGGCCCTCTGCTCATGTGTGTCCATGCGCGGCAGGACGGGGCCAAGGACGCCGCTGAGCGATGTCGCAGTCACCTCCTACAACTGGTTGTTTGGCGAGGCTGATGGACGCAGGGTCCAAGTTCGGGTTCGGTTGCGGCCGAGCTCTTGCCGCCACAAGGAAATGCCCTAGCGGTGAATGCAGCCCATGGTTGACCTTGAAGACCTGGGTTCAAGCGCTCTGAAGGCCTCAGTGTTGCAGGATGGTTTTTTCTGTGAGAGAGGATGGTACCCTGTGCCCCATGGTCAGACTTGACCTAGTGGTCAGACTTGACCAGATTGGAAGACTTGACCAGATTGGAAGGCTTGACCTGGTGGTCAGACTTGACCAGGTTGTAAGACTTGACCAGAATTGACTAGGTGGTCAAGTTTGACCAGCCTTGACTGAGTGAGAGAACTTGACTAGGGGATCTAGCCTAGCTAGTTTAGAGTAGATAAGCCCTCTCTGTGGATTCATTGTATACACAATTTTTTGACCTTAATGACCATTGACCCTTGGGCTCTTGCCACTTGAATTCTCTCTTGCTGTGCCTCCCACTCCCATTTCTTCATGGTATTAGAGCTAGGTTGTGGGCGGCTACAGCATTGACCACTGCCAAGGCCACTGTCACGGTCGCTTCCCAGGCTACTGCCACTACCACGGCCACTGCCACGACCACTACCACAGCCCCTGCCACGGCCACTGCCACGGCCACTGCCACGGCTGCTGCCCAGGCCACTGCCACTGCCACGGCCACTGCCACGGCCACT